>CAJVSB020000314.1:0-189550 GCA_911865555.2 Thlaspi arvense
GGCACAAACACTTTTTTTTTTTGGCCTGCAGGCCCGTGTTCTAACCAGGCCACACCTGGCCCCGACAAGACCCAGACCCCATCCGAGTCCTTCCTTTTTCACCTGGACACCCGGGCATCCCAACCCAGTTGTCTACAAATCGGAACAGCTGAAAAAATAAGAAAGTAGAAAAAAATAGGAAAAGGAAGCTTACCTCCACTGGCCGACCACCCTCAACCATGAACCAGTCCTGGCGAGCCTCGTAGCATTGATTTAATCGGAGTAAATCAGCTCAAATGACCTCTAAAAGCCTAGATTTCCCTCTGCCTCCCGCGAACCGGCAACCCACAAAACTCTCCAATACTCCTTACTGTTTGCTCCAAAGTTGAAATTGTTTGAAGGGTTCAGTAGAGGCTTGAAAAATGCATGCAAATACGTGACAAATTGGTCGAAATCATTACAAAACGTGGCCAAATCAACAAAGAACAGTTTTGACCACTGTTCCTAACGAATTTTTGCAAATTTTAGATCTGGTCCCTGGACCCCAGGTCACTCACAGAATGGTCCCTGAAATATTTTCACTTCAGCCCCCAGACAATTTAATTCCTACAAATTAGTCCTTGAATAATAAAAACTTAAATATCGGGTGTTACAAGATTTTGCTTTGATTTAATCCAAGTATGTTTGATTTTCTACAAACTTTGGAGTTTTATGCTTTCAAGTCTATTACAGACCTGGATGCAAGAATCTGAGGCAGCATCGGTGAGAAAAAAGACCCGAAAAGGATCCGGGTCTGGTCTTGGGATGGGCAGGTGTTGGGCCAAGTTCGCCTTACTGGGTCACGAGCCCATGGGGCTAGGCCACGGGCCAGTCCGGAAAAAAAAAAAAAAAAAAAAAGAGGGGTTAGGCTTGGCTGGCTCAATTAGGCTTGGCCCAAGTATTGGGCTTCAAGGATAGGCCAAGTTGATTGCCCAAGCCTGGCTATGGCTGCAGCCCGAGCAGGTGGCCTGAGCCGATAAGCTGAGCCAAGCCGAGCTGAGTCGTCAAGCTCATCCAAGCCAAGTTGACCAGTTTAAAAAAAAAAGTTGACTAAACCAACCATGGGTTGACCAGTCGGTTCATTGGCCAAATTGACTCGAATTTGGGAAAGTTGATCCGATTCTGGATTGAGGATGATGACATATTTGGATCAAGTTGGTTTGAGGGTTTGGAAGATCTAGTTAGACCAGAAACTAAGTGTTTTTGATTGAACCGGCCCAATTCAAGCTAGTTCAGGTTTAAAGTGGCCAATTTAGCCTTATTTTGGGTAGGTATTGATCAGTTCAGACTGGTTTTAAGAGTTTTTGGGTCTTCTGAATCCGATTTTGAGGGTTTTATGCCGATTTAGTTCGATTTGAGGCAGTTTTAAGCGGTTCGAGGGTTTTTGGACGTTAGGTCACTATGGTTCGAGGGTTTTAAAGGCTGGTTTACCATTGTCGAGAGTTGTTGGATAAAATTGTTAAGTGTTAGTGAGTTGCACAGGTCTCAGTGATGAGTTATGGTGCTTGAGATGTATGCCAAAGTATTGAGATAGGATTTTAGCCCGGTTTGGGCTACTGAGCCCGCTTCTTGTGCCGGTTTTGGCATTGATGATGATTTTGTGTGGTTTTGATTATAGATACATTGGCAGAGGCGCACTTGGCCAGTGAGTCAAGTCAGGGTGACTCAAGACTTCCTTATTGGCTTGGTTTCAATACTGTGAGTGTGATACCCTTTTTATGCATGCATTTTTCTAATGTGGTTTTGGCACGACTGATTATATTTTTTATAAACTGTATTTTGGTGTATATACTTACGGATATGTGTTATGTGGTTTTGTATGCGGTTAGTGAGCTATGTTGATAATGATGATACTGGTCTTTGGACATGGACTGTATATTTTTATATATATATATGATTTTTGACTTATATATGAGGATGATATCTTGTGATGTGATTTGGAACGCCAAATGGCTCAGTTGGAGGATGGCAAGCTGTAGTGTTTAGTGCGAAGGCCTTGGTCCGATGTGAGGCGGTAGGGGCCGTAGATATGATGTGCACTATTAAAATGTGTTTGGATTGTAGGCTTAGTCGGCGGATGGTGGACTACCGTAGTGTGCGTGAGTACCCTGGCCTAATAATGTGATATGATGATTGGTTATGTTGCTACCTCACATATATATTTTGATTTGATTACTGTTCACTGTTTATGTATATATATGGTTTTAGACTTGTGATATGATACATATCCCGGCATGTATAGATTAAGTATTATTTGTACTCACTGAGTTTCGTAGCACACCCTTTTATTATCATTCCAAATTGAGGTGACTGTTCGTATTCCAGTTAGTGGAGATTTGGTCTGAACTTCGAGATTCAATTGATGTATGGGCATGTTTCATTATGTTATCGCATTATACTCTAAATTGCTCCTTTGTTTTTCTCAGACAAGATTCTGGTTTGTATTTGAGGACGTGAGTTTGCTTGATGTGCCTAGTATTTGCCTATATGATATATTGGTTTAATCACGTGAGATGGGTTTGAGGCTGACGGGGGTCGGTAGGCCCTAGTGCTAGCCACGGCCTAGGTTTGGGTCGTGACAAAGTTGATATCAGAGTTGTAGGCTCTTTAAGACTACAAGAAGCAAGGTCTTTAGTAATACTTTTATTATGAGGGTGAAAGCCTCACTTTCATAATGGAAGGATTGTCAAAAACCTCTTAGGGTGTGCTTGGTGTCGACATTTAAATTCTTTTGTGCCCGATTTGTTTGGTGCTATTCCAATGCTTGTCATTTAGAGTATAGATGAACTCTCCTGGCGATACTTACACCACTCCTAGAGTGACAGTAGATTTTAGGGTGTCTGGGGACGCCGAAGGTATATCTGCCCTTCTCTGTTTAGAGAAAAGGGCATGTTAGAAGGCGAGGGAGTATGAAAAGCTGGCTTGGGAGTTGACGAGAGACCAGGGTTTGACTATTTTGCCCAATGTTTTGGCTGGTATTCTGAAGAGTATTCAGGGATTCTAGAGGGCGGTAGTGAAGTTCATGGGGATTGGGGCTAGTGTGAGTTGACATTGACTCTAGTTAGTGGACAAATAGGTAATACCACTATTTCTATGGGGGCAACCAACCCCAGCTAGTGTTCTAGTGGCACTACGACAATTCTAGTGGTACTAGCCCTTGTGTAGTCATAATTAGGTTTGATGGATTTTTTTGGAATTTTTTTAGGATGGATCCTCCTACTTTCTCCTGTTCGATTGCGACAAAGAATCCACATGAGTTCCTTGATACCTTGAGTAGTGTGTTTTGGATCCTACAGTGTTCAAATTTGAAGTAGATGGATTTGACAACCTTCATATTTAAAGGGGTTGTTCAGGATTAGTATGACAGATTGCAGATTACCAGATCGGCAAGTGCAACTCCTTTTACTTGGGAGGAGTTTTGTATAGAGTTTTTGAAGAGGTCCTTGTCTACTAGTAGGTAGGTAGGGTTGACTGCCGAGTTTGACAGTGTCAAAATATGAAGAGCAGTTTATATGATTATCCCGATCTACCACTGGACACATTAGCAACGACATATTGCGAGCTATGAGATTTATTATGGGAATTGTTCCCATCCTTTGTTCTGGGCATTGTGATCATAGATAGAGATTGTTAGTTATGCCTGTGTGTTGGAGAGTGCCCGTGCCTTAGAGGCTTTAAGGGTGGCTGAGCAAGACTTTGACAGTTTTGGGAAGAGAGCTTAGACTGAGGGATCATTCAATGGTAGTTTTAGTTCAAAGAAGGGATCGTCATCTTGCAAACACAAACGATCCTTGCAGAAGGGTTTTTCTAAGTAGTCGTCAGCCAATGTTGTTGCATTTGACTAACGTACTTCATCTGGCAAGCAGTCAAAGGCTTACTTTAAATGTGGCCAACAAGGCACGTGGCTAAAGATTGTCTATCCTTTCAGTAGACCACTAGAGTGACAGGCGTTTATTATCGATGCAGCCAGTAGTGACATGGCCAGAGACTATCCCCATTCATCAAGAGCTATTTTGACTGTCGAGACTACATAATAGGCTAGAAGTTAGACTGGTGTGGAGTCATCAGGCGCTCGCGGTCGAGGGACAGAGGGCAAAGGTCATGGTAAAGGCCAGGTGTGGGTGTATGCTCTGACTTGGCAAGACGCTTAGGCGTTGAATGCGGTGATCACAGGTGCGATTACAGTATGTTCTTTACAGGCTTATACATTGTTTGTCTTGGTTTTATCTACTCTTATGTGTTTGCGATTTTCTTGACTCAGCTTGGTAGATAGTTTGATTAGTTAAGTTGTGTTTTCTATAGCAATCCTGTTGGGGAGTCTGTTTGGGTGACCTAGGTATATGAGTCTTGCCCGATTATTAGTATTGTTAGGAACTCTACAGTGAACTTGATTTTTCTTGCTATGCTAGAATTTGAGGTGATTTTGGACATGGGCTGGTTGGCTTCATGTTATGCCACCTTGAACTATCATTTTAAGACAATGAGTTTTTGAGTCATTGGGTGAGATGATGTACGTTTTTTCAGGATGACTATGCCTTAACTCCGCTTCTTATTATTTCTTTCACAAGGACTCAGAGGCTACTTAGCTAGGGTAAAAGATAATACACCTAAGACGGCATTCAGGACCGATACGAAATTATGGATCTTGGTGAGGTCCTTTGAACTGACAGACGCCCTAGCTGCATTTATAGACCAGATGAATTGCATGTTTGGGCTTTCTTGTACAAATTTGTGATTGTTTTCATCAATGATATTCTAGTGTATTCGAGGAGTGAAGAGGACATAGAGCGTACTTACGAGAGGTTTTGTAGAATTTGAAAGACCATCAGTTGTATGCTAAGTTCTCAAAGTGCGAAGCCTAAAATAACAACGTGGCTTTTCTAGAACACACAATATTGAGATATGGGATCACTGTTGACTCCCATATGATTGAGGCCGTACAATAGTAGTCGAGATTTAATCATGTGAGATCGTTTTGAGGCTAACTAGGGTCGGTGGACCCTAGTGCAGTCACGAACCTAGGTTTGGGTTGTGACAATAAGCAAAATGAAGCTTAGAGTATAATTTTTTAATAAATTCTTTTTGAATAATCATTCATGTTTTCCAATTTTTTTTTTTTAATTTAAAGTAGCTTTATCTATACCATTAAATAATAAACCAACAGGAGGACAGCTTAGTGATTCGTGGTAGTGGAAGCACCACCCATGACCGGGGATTAAGGCTAGCCCTACTAATTGAGAGCAGTCATGCCATAAGTGAAGTTTCCTGGTCGTAGCTCACATACTCCTCCGAACTAGCACCACGAGAGGAAGCCTCCTCGTTTATCTCATTGTAGACAAAATTTATATATGACTTTGGAAAAAAATTTTAATAATCAATATTAAAATTTATATGTTGAAAGCAAATTATTTTACATTTCATTTTGAAGGATTGCATAACCACTTACGGTGATATTGTCCATAGGAAGTGTTTCAAAAGATCAGCTATCAGTTATCGAAATAAAGTAGCCGTCGTATTAAGGTAGTATTTACTCTAAAAGTTTGCATTTTATGGTTTTAACTTTATTGTATACAATGTTTCAGCACAAAATAAGTATATAAATTAAATTAGTAATATACATCATAGGTGAATCTAATTTGTAATATTTCACGGTATAACATACAGAAATGGAGCCTTTATATATATATAATATATATATTTCATTTTCTAATATCAATAGCCAAATTCAATTCCACTAATTAAAGTGATAACCGAATGAGATGTGTGTGTGTGTGTGTAAAACTCAAAAATACCAAATTAATTTGGATAACAAAATGATCACAAATCACAAATTACAAATATAAGAGAATACATGAACTAGTTTCTACCCTTACATTTTTTTGAAGTGAAGGGAATTAAAAAAAAAAAAAAAGAGGAGAAAAAAATAAAAAAAAGCCTTAGAAGGACTAGTACTACTAAATACATATACGAAAGCTTTGGGATGAATGAAAATGATGATGTAATACCCCAAAATTTTGGGTTATTATTAGAATTTTTAAATCGTAGAATGGTTTAAATGAAAGAAATGGGAAGAGTAGGAGTCAAATTAAAAGTCTGAGAGCCCAATTGAGGAAAATTAAAACTATGTGGGGTCTGAATAGAAATAATCAGAAATTTTAGGGACAAAATCGACTAAAATCAAGAATCTCAGGAACCAGATTTAAAGAAAATCAAGATATTCAGGGACCTAATAACAAATTCACAAATTAGTATCTAGATGTTATTCCCAAATCTGCACATCTATGACCTTTAATCGATCCGATCAGATTTTTCACTTAATTCACAAATAAAAATCCAAATTAGGTGAAGTATCTTACAAATATAAGTGAGTATAATAGAATTCCTCGGTTGAATTTCAAAAAAAAAAAAAAAAATTAACACTGGTTTGTGTGAAATTCTCTGAGATTAGCCGACTTATTGCGCTTGTAGCTCGATCTCACCAAACTAAAAGCAGTAGAATCTTGTCATCTTCTCGAGTTTTTGAAGTCATTGTAGTCAATCGAATTTAGGCATCGATTGCAAGTCAAGGGCTATGAACCAGGTAAGGAAATTCCTTTCCATTATTCTAGTTCGGGTAAGGAAGAAACAGCCCGAGAATGATCCAGGTCTGTGGCGGGTTGCAGGCTTTGGAGTTGGGTTTGGCCACGAGTTTTGGGCATATAATTTGTGCCGTGGCTTGGTACAGGCTTGATGCATTAGGTTGCTTCATTTGGGCCAAAGGTTTTTTAAAAAAAAATGGTTAGGTTGATAATAGGTCTGGATTTGGAATCTGGACCAGGAAAGGAGTTACGAATTAATAAAAAATTGAGAAAAATAAGGGAATAAATGAGAAAACAGCCAGTTCATGGTGATTTTCATCGATTCTCTTCTAGTTCAGGGGTAGATTAATTAGATAATTAAGTAAATTAACTGGTTTAATTCCAATTCAATGAAAATAATACTATTTTAAGCCCAGTTCAAGGGAGACTATGCATAAAACTGGCTAGTTCAACATATAAGAGGTTGGTTTAGTAACTTTTAAGATCAGTTCAGTGCTTCTGAGTCGGTTCAAGGCCAATTTAGTGAAGTAGAAGATGATAGACAGCTGGTTCAGTGATTTAAAGGCCAGTTCAACCTCCTAATAGCCGGTTCATGACCGATTCAGCCCTCTAATGCCCAGTTCATGACCGGTTCAGCGTATTAGATGATAAATTTGGGCTTAAATAAGATGATTTTATGTTTTTTATAAGATTGGTTCATGACTTTGGCACTCGGTTTATGACTTATTTGACCGATTCGGGACTTTAGCGGCCTTGGTATAGGTTTAGGCATGAAAATCTAGAATTTTTATTTGGTTCCTTGATTAGGAAATTTCATATATACGGTTCTTGGATATATTAGAGACATAAATTAAGACATTTATTATTTTATGATTTTAGATTCTGGTTGAGCCCGTTTGTCAAATATTGGATTTCTTGGTTTCGTCGTTTTGTGAGTAATAATGTGTATTTATGAGCCTTTTTGCTTTCCATATCTGTAATAAATCTGGTTTTATATTGTACATCTATTTTCTGAAAAATTTGATTTAAATTATATTTTAAAAGTGAAACAAAGGACATGGATGGCATATCTGAAATTGTTTAGAAATGAATATCTATTAATTATGTTTGACTCTATACATGGAAAACTATGTTAAACTGATTCTGGTTGATTCTGGAAAATTTCTGCTAAATGGCTTCTATTTATTCTGAAAAAGAGAAAGTTATGTTAAATTGTTCTGATATTTTTGGAAAACCGTTTTTAAAGGAAGTTTTGGAATCTAGAATACTGCAATTAAAGGCAGTACACGTTAGACTAAATGCACCATATATAGGATCCCCATCTAGCAAGGGTGATGGTGCTAGACATTCTAATTTCAGTTATTGGCTGACTATGAGGTTACCTTATATGTTCCGATATGGATTACATAAGTATAAAGGCATAAGACGATGCCATCTTCTTAATTCTGTTATCGGCATGACTGATATATTGCTGTTCTATTATATGGGCAGATTGAATGTTGCCATCTATTATATGGGCTGACTAAATGTCGCCATGCTATTATATGGGTTGACTGTGTGTCGCCATCCTGATTACCAGCTGACTGTGTGTCGCCATTTTGATTTTTGATATATGTTTCGTTCTGGATTATGATCTCCCTAAAGTTTCTGATAACTATAAATGATTCTGTTGTACTGTAAAGTTTCTGATAGATGAAAAAGGTTTGTTATACTAGAAAATTTCTGGTTTTGATACAAGATAAAATTTTCTGATTTTATATGTTATGCATGTCCTTTATTCTCGTAAATATATGTTATTATTTACTGAGTCTATCGACTCATCCCTTATTTTCTTTTTTCCAGATTTTGAGTTTGCTGGTCCGACAGGTTCTACTATCTGAGAGGAGTCTGTATTCTTAGCTGGTTTAGTTTGGATTTCAGAGTTAGTTATTCTGTTTATGTCAGACTTTGTATTCCTGAGATTTTAATATGCTCCAATTGATTACAGACAGGTTTTTGTGTCTTATGTGATAGTTCAGTTATTATGGTTTGGATTTATATTTTGATGATTACCAGATTATTAATTCTATTAAATTTTGTACTTTTTGTTAGGCCTGCGAGGTTGGAATTTATTTTGACCTTGTGCCGGTCACGTATCCGTTTTCGAGTCATGATAGATGAAAGCTCCATTTGGTCCACGTGGATAGATAATTCCAATTACTAACGGTGTTTCCTTTGCTCAAGGAAGTTTAGGAATTGATTGGCAACAAAATAAACAGAAATCACTTTTAGCACTCAAAAGCATAGACACAAGTTAATAGAAATCAATCAAAGAATTGTGCTGACGAGCAAAGTGGTTGAAGATGCAATAACATAATTTTGTTTTTTGAGTATTATTAAAATTTTGAAAATTTTTAAAAAAGGCCTAAATGGAATGAATCAGAATAATTAAAGAGTAAGTCATGTATAATCAGGAATTGAGGGACCAAATTGAAAATTTCAAATATTTGGATTTGGTCATCATTCTTGTTTCTTTATTTGAAAAACCTAACGTAATCTTATCAAATTCATTAGATTTACATGATTTGATCTCAAACTAAGCACACAACAATTTAGATTTGATCACTATCCTTATTTCCTTATCTGAAACCTTAATTGCAATCCTATCAAATCCTTCAGATTTATGCTATTTTGATCTTGAATTATAATCACATCAATACAAGCCATTAGAATGAGATTCTTTGTTTAATTTCACTTAATCGCCTTAGTTTTGGGCAAAATTATCAAGAGATAGTCGCCAATAATTGTCGCCTTCTCCATCATTGTTGCAAGTATCACCATCATTTTTAGTTTTGATATTATACAATTGATGAAGGTGAAGCAGTTATCTTGAGTCTCTTCATCATCAAAAGTTGCTATTGCAGACTTGGAAGTTTGCCTTGCTGTAGGATTCTCTCGACAAAGGAAGTAGGAAGACAATCCTATCAATCAGGTATGAATCCTATTTAGTTTTGGATTTTTGAATTTCAATCACAATTATAGGGAAATAGGTTGGATTGTGATATAGACCCTGTATTGGGTCTAAATTTGGATGATGGTTCCAGGTTTCGGTTTAAGAGTTTTGAGATGATTTTGAAATTATAAGTCCAGATCTAACAAAACTAAAATCGTAATTGAGAATGTAAGTTTTGGATTTATTTTGGGTTGTGATATTAGACCCAAGGGATTGGGTAATGACTATGAAACTGGATTTAGATTTGAATTTTTAGATCTAGTTTTTGTACAAGGACTCATATTTTGAATCCAAATACTGAATTGGATTTTGGATTAGGATCTCAAAATCTAATTTTTTTTTTAATTTGGATTATGTAAATAGATTTAAATATTGGATTTGGATTAGATTTCAAATGAGGACTTGGACCTTTAAAAAAATAATAATCATAGTAACAAGGACAAACACTGCAATATAAAATGAAATTGGGTTTATATTAGCATTCTAATTTTGGAACTAATAAGTTAGATTTGGATTTTTGGATTTTGATTGAGTCCTTAGATTTGGATTCTATATTTCGGGAACCAAATATGAAACTGGATTTCTCTTTAAGAGAGGTAAATAAATAAAAAAATAGAAATATTAAATATGGATTTGGGTTTTGGACCTCAAGTTCTAAATTGGGTTTTGGATTTGGATTATCTCAACCAAACGAGTTTAACTGAAAATTTCTAAAATAAATCAACCTCTTAATTAATTCAAAATTCTAATTTGAAAATGTTATCACTCTTGTGGTTTTAGATCTCTCAGAAGTTTCTCGTTGAGCTTGTACTACTGAAGATCAAGCCGTTTCATTCCAATTTGTTTTGCGAGTAATAATATGTATTTATGAGTATTTATTATTTTCTATAATTGTTACAAACTTTGATTTTAAATAATAGATATGTTTTCTGAAAATTTGATTAAATTATGCTGTAAAAGTGAAACAAGGGACATGTATGAGATTGTGAAATTTGTTTGGAAAAGGAATATCTGTTAACCATGTTTGATTATGTACATGGAAATTTATGTTGAACTGTTTCTGTTTGATTTTGGAGAATTTTGTTAAATGGTTTCCGTTTATTCTGAAAAATAGAAAGTTCTGTTAAACTTTTCTGTTATTTCTGGAAAACTATATTTTTAAAGGGAGTTTCGATTCCAGAACACTACAGCTAATAGCAGTATGCATTAAACTAAATGTGCTCTGTACAGGGTCCCTATCTATCAAGGATGATGGTGCTAAACGCTGATGTTGGGCCGACATGAAAGACTGGTATATGTATATAAATATACATGCATACGGGCATACGAGCATGTCACCTTTTGATTTCTAATTATCAACAGACTGCAGAGGTTGCCGTTGACAAATTGTGTGTCGCCGTTCTAATTATTAGCAAGCTGATATGTTACTGTATTGATTAACAATTGACTGTGTATCGCCATCTTGATTATCGGCAGACTGATATATTGCCATCTTAATTTTCTGGCAAACTAAGTATCATCGTCTTGTTTGTGATATATGTTACGTCGAGATCACGAGCTCCCTAAAATTTTTGAGATCTGAAAATGATTTGTTATATGGTAAAATTTTTAAGATCTGTAAATGATTTGTTACACTAAAAGGATTTTGATATTTGTAAATGATTTGTCATACTGGAAATTTCTGATAATTGTAAAGGTTTTGTTACAAGGTAAAATTTTCTGAATTTATATGTTATACATGTCCTTTGTTCTCATAAATACATGTTATTATTCACTGGATTTATCAACTTATTCCTTATTTTTTTCTAGATTAAGAGTTCGGTACTTAGTTGGGTTCTGTTGTTTAAAGAGGAGTCTTTTGTTTCTACTATTTCTTTTCTTAATTGAGGAAGTTAGTTATTTCAATTTTGTTTGATTTGTATTTTTGATTCTATAGATGGCTTCATTTGACTATAGATAGGCTCCTACAAATATGTAGACAGTTTGATTGAGTTTTGGATTAGATGTTATTTTTGATTTAATATGAGAATTTGTTTCAGTTATATGTTGAGTTATATGTTAGGCTTGCAGGATTTGAATTTATTCTAACCCAGCACTAGTCATGGCTCTACTTTTCTAGGTCGTGACAAAGTTGGTATTAGAGCTCTAGGTTATCTATAGTTGATCGAGCAACTGTTCATCTTAGAGTCCTGATTATGATTGTGAGTTGGCTATTCTCATAATCAAGACACTATAGGAGAGCAGTAGAAGCCTTTCTGGTATTAGTTGCTATTATGATTTTGCACTTGTTTTTGCTCTTATCGTTCTGTACTCTATTTGAAATCTCTTATTAGATGGATGTTCCGTACAAAATCTGATCAACGATCCCAAGAATGAGGGATTTGTAATTCCAGAAATGCCATGCGATGGATCATGTAACAACCTTTAAAAAAAGGGGGCGAGATGTACGCATCCAGAGCCTTCCTCCCCTCCCCTACTTTCTTTTTTTCCTCATTTTTCCATTTTCCCCTCTTTCTCCTCTCCCATTTCTGATCATTCTCTTCTTCCTTCACTGCAACACCTGCCGCCCAATAGCTTGGTTCAAGCCGGCCAAAACTAACCCACTTAAGGCGCCCAGAATTGACCCGCTCTATGCTGCCCACCCCAAGTCGCTCAGCTTTGTGCCACCTTGACCCAAGCTGCTCAATTCTATGTCACCCGACACGAAGCCAGTCTGCTCTATGCAGTCGCTGAACACACTTGTTGCTGCCACAACCACGAATGCCAACTACCGAGCACCACGTGCGACTATCTAATCTACCGGTCGTTGCTAGCTTTATAAGCCTCAAGTAGCTGGTTGAACCCCCCTAGCAAGCTTTGTTTCCCCTCTGGTTTGTTCTGCTATTCTCTTTTTTCTCTTTCTGTTTCCTAAAATTTTTCCTTTTGTTACTGTTGGTGTTCACACAATCAACGTTTCTTCATTCTTGTTTGCACCCATTGGTGGCTAAGGTTCAGATTCTAGTCAATCTACATGGGGGTGACCATTTAGAGCACAACTCGTGCTTGGGTATGTTCTTTTCTCTCTCTCTTTTAGTATACTGGTTTACACGTAGGGGTGGTGATTGCTGGTACTTGCTGATTTAACCAAACCACAAGTCCTCAGCTATTCCTTGCAGGTTTCTTTCACTCCATAGCCTTGAAAGGTCTTGTGCCTTAGATAGTTGTATTGCGATTCGTTGCTCACTATCAGTAGACAGTCCAAAAACAACTAACTGTTTGACTTTTACTGTGAGTAGTAATATGAGTTTCTTTATATTTCTCAAGTGTTATAATTCACTATATGTTTGCTTTAGCTTGTTAATATATGTGATTCTGTGAGATTATGAATGAGACATTTTATCACAAAAATGAAAATGAGTGTTGTATGCATTGATTAAAGGTGATGCAATTTTGTTGAGATTTGTGTACTATAAGAATGGTAAGTAGAGACAGTGGTTGTAGCCCACTGTGATTCCTACCTACTGTACCTCAGCTTGTTATTTATCTGCTACTTGCTTTTGAATTGCATTCCTGTTACTCTATGATGTATATGTGATGTTATGACGATATATCATTAATTAAATAGTAAAATCAATATTACTTATGTTTTCTTATGTTGGATTCACATATTATTACTCACTGAGTTAAATCTCATCCTTTATTTTCCCCCCTCATATCCCAGCACTGAGCCTATTGCCAACCTTCCTCACTAAGCTCTAGTCACCCTTTTTGATAAGTCTCACACACTTTCGTAATCATGTGTGGGCTTAGACTTTTGTGAGGTAAATTGTGCTGATAATATATCTTGTAAGCATCATTTTGGCTCTAGTGTATTTAGAATGCTCCAAACAGCCATGGACAGAAATCTTATCTTGTTGGTTGCATAATATTGTTTTGACTGGGAAATTAAGTTTATAATTCCTCTTTTGTTGTAAAAAGGTTTATGGGCTATGGATTACTTGTTTGTGCAGTTTATGTTATAATATGGATGGAAATTCATTTGAAACTTCTTATATTATCCATCTGGTATTCTGCTATAGAAATTAGAATGCATGTACAACAAGTGAAATTTTGGCAGATGTTCAATTTTTAGGGGAGATTCTGCCGAATGTTTTAGAAATCCAACCACTTAGCTTACTTTATGCAATCTATCACTGAGGCTTGCCAAGGATGGGTTGCTCATCCCTGGCACCAGTATATATGTATATGGGCATAGGAGGATGCCACCTTTTGATTTTTGATTATCGGCAGACTGTGGGTGTTGCCATTTTGTTACCTAGTAAACTGTGTGTCATCGTTCTAATTATCAGTAAACTGATATGTCACCGTCCTGATTACCGGCTGACAGTGTGTTGCCATCTTGATTATTCGTAGATTAATATATTGCCGTCTTGATTATTGATAGATTGAGGTGTCGCCGTCTTGATTTTCGGCAGATTAAGTGTCGTTGTCCTGTTTCTGATATATGTTATGTTCGAGATCATGAGCTCCCTAAAATTTCTGAGATCTGAAGATGATTTGTTATATGGTAAAGTTTTTAAAATCTGTAAATGATTTGTTACATTGAAAAGATTCTAATATCTATAAATTATTTGTCATACTAAAAAATTTCTGATAATTATAAAGGTTTTGTTACAAGATAAAATTTTCTGAATTTATATGTTATACATGTCTTTTATTCTCATAAATACATGTTATTATTTGCTTGGTCTATCAACTCATTCCTTATTTTTTTCTAGATTCAGAGTTCAGTACACGGTTAGATTCTATTACTTAAAGAGGAGTCTTTTGTTTCTGCTATTTATGTTTTTTAGCTTAGGAAGTTAGTTATTTCAGTTTTGTGTGATTTGCATTTTTAGATTCTATAGATTGCTCTATTTGATTTCAAATAGGGTTATTGCAGATATATTGATAATTTGATTAATTGTGGATTAAAATTTATTTTTGATTTTATATGAGATTCTGTTTCAGTTATAAGTTGAATTACATATTAGGCTTGCAGGACCCTAGCACTAGCCACGACTCCACTTTTCCAGCCACGACAAAAGATAACTCCATAACTTTCAGTTTTGAGAGCTTGGAAATTTGACTTCAAATCGTGCCTTACAGATGGTAATGCTTGTAAATTGTAAAGAGACCCTACATTGTTTGGAAAGGATCCATTCACACAATAACCAATAGGATAAAATATCATCAAGGACGGCAGGTTACCAACAAGAGATTTTATTTTTTGAGAATTAATGGACAGATTTAATTTGCTCCCTTGTTCTCCCATTTCCTGTTTAGAACATATCAATCCAACAACACGCGGCATTTTGTGATTGCAGTGAGCACTGAACTTTTCAGTTAGCTGGGATACGGGATTTCTAAAACACGATACAATGGTCACTACCACCCTTCAAGCAATGGCTAACCAATACCCGTATAAATTTCTTCTGATACTTTTGGGATACGAGGGAGTCCTTAGGCATTTTTACTTTCTTTTCTTTGTATTCACATGTGCTTTTTGGTTATGGACACATTCACACGGAGTCATATTTCTACTTAAATATCTAAATCCACGTCATATTTGCTTATAAATCATAATATTTTCATGTTTTTACCTTCTGAAAGTACTATACTCAAATTTATGTTGTCGTTTTGTAAAAATATTTGAGAACCCAAAATGCTTGGTGGATTTTTGTAGTGCCCGGCCTGGAGCATAATAGGCCAAGTGGAAGGGGGCGTATAGCCGCTTACGGTTCCACCTTACAACTTAACCTCATTCTGAGGAATGGTAAACTTTTGTCGACCACATCGTGGTTTTAGCGAATTAGTAGCACTCAACTTGAGCGCAGGAAATAAAGTGGAAAAGGAGTGTTTGAGCACTCGTGGTTCCACTTTGTGTAATTTTGCGTCTTTTTCTGTTGAACTAATGGGTCTTTTTCTTAAGAACGGGATTGTTTTAAAGAGAAGATTTATTTACCTTACATTCTGTTTCCCCATTGATGAGCACACTTAGATAAATTTGTGATCATATTTTAAGTCCTATATATTTAAAATTTGAATTGAGGTAAGAAATTAAGTTATGGTAACATATGGCATGATGTCACAAATTCTTTTTGAATAAATGTTTCAAAACCCACCAAAAATCATGCATGTTTGCATAATTTGATATTTTCATGTGTCATGATTTAACATAAAGACTCAAAAAAAAAAAAAAAAAAATTTGTTGCCAAACTCAGTTCCATTGAAAACTACAACCAGCGATGTAGTGAGCCCTGTCTTACCCAAAATGGTTCAGTCAAAGCTCGCGCTGGAAACTTCATGGGTTCGCCCGTGCACTATCGACACTGGCTTGGCCCTATTTAACAAGCCCGGCCCACCTTACCAAAGCCCATATGATTTCCAAAAAAAAAAAAACAAAAAAACTGTTAAGGAAAACAATACTCAAGTAGAAATTTCACGGTGAGGCTATAAAGAGGCTTCCAACACCTTCAACCTTGTTCTCCGTTGGGTCAAATCCCTACTGCTGCTCCTCTGCGGCGGCCGACGTTGGAAAAACTTAACTAACATTCTCAAATTCATCAGTTTAAGACAAATGAGTTAATTATTATGGCCTTAGTTCTCTGTTTTTGAACCCTTATCATCTCTTTTCCTTTTATTCTTTTTGCTATCGATTTAACCTTTAATTGCAAAGCAACAGTTATCTGTGGAACATTTTCAAGAAAAAAAAATCATCAAATTATTATAGAATGATTAATTTGAGGGTCAGATTCTAACAAATTTTTTTTTTTTTTGAGGTTTAGAGCTTTATCCCAATCTCCTCAACTAACATTTATCTAGCATGGTATCACAAATGATAAAACATAATTAGTAACAGGATTTTTTTCCTACTGACCAGCTGATAATTTTTTTTTCCTAAAGAATAAGTTAATTTTAGTAACAGGATTTAAAAGTCTCAATATTAAAAGAGAATATAAAAACACACCCAAGCCTCAAAAGTCCGATGTAGGACAAGGAGGAGGCAAACACGTTTCTTTTTAATTAATCAATGTAGTTCCATAAACCCAATCCTTGATGCTATTGGGAAACGGAAATAAGTTTGCCCCCATGTTTAGTTGAAGAAAGGAGCAAAACCCTGCGGCAAACCCAACTCCATCCCCAAATCAAACCACATGTCAAAATCTTGGACATCTTTACCGAATTGGTGTCATGACCCGAACTTAGCAATTTGTATTAGTTCAAGGACTAAGTTATAGAAATTAAAACGTCTGGGGACTGGAGTGAAAATACTCAGGGACTGATCTGTGTTTAACATGAAGTCCAGGGACTGATCTGCAAATCTCAGGAAAACCAACAGGAGCTGCGTTCCAATGATTTCCTCCGCCGGATTTGCAGGTTTTGTACAATGATGTTTCCGTGTTTTTGCTTCCTCGCGTGCGTTTTTGAAGCCCTTATCGAACCCCTCAAACAATTTCAACTTTGGAGCAGGGAGTGAGGAGAGATTTTGAGTTTTTGTGCTTCGTCCAGTCGCGAGTGGCCGAAGGGGAGATCCAGGATTTGGGAGCTGTTCCTCGCCTTTTTACTCCGTTTGATCGTTGCTGGGAGGTCGCCGGGGTCGGTGTCGTGCTTTGGGCTGCTTGATCGGCCGAGGTAAGCCGTCTTGCCTAGTTGTTCTTCGTTTTTCCCGGACGGCCGGGAGTTGCAGGCAACCGGGTTGAATACCCAGTTGCCAGGTGAGAGAGACGGACCCGGAAGGGTCCGGGTCCGTGTGTTGGGCCAGCCCAGTGGGCTGGGCGGCCCGCGGGCTTGAACCGCGGGCCAAGCAAAAAAAAAAAAAGAAGAAGAAGGAAAAGAGTTTGAGCCGGCCCAGGCGGGCCCGAGCTGCGTCGAGTCGAGCCACTGGGCTGGCGGCTCAAGCCGAGCCGCGAGCTGCGGCTCGAGCCGAGCCGACTTAAAAAAAAAAAAGGGTTTTGACTGAACCGGCAGAGGGTTGACTGGCCAATTCAGTGGCCAAATCAACTTGGAATTTTGTTTTTTGACTGGTTCTGGATTCGGGGGGATGAAACCTATCAAACCAAGTGGGTTCGGGAAATTTTGGGTGACCGGTTCGAGGTAAATCGGCCTCGTTTTGCGTGCTGATGATTAGAGTTTGAGTTCTTGGATGGTTCATATTGGTTCCTAGGGTTTTTGAGGCCTCTAAATCCATTTTCGAGGGTTTCGTGCCCGTTTGAGTTGAGCTTAAGGTAGTTTTAGGCCAGCTAGGCCGGTTTGGGGGTCTTTAGAGGCTAGTTCGCTGTGTTTGGCAGACTGTGGAGAGTAGTTCTATTTTGATTGAGGGTTTTGAGCTGGTTTATTATATGTTGAGAGTCACGTAGATTTCAGTGGACAGTCTCGATGTCTCGAGATGCGTGCCAGAGTGTCGATTTGGTTTTGAGCCAGTTTGAGGCTACGGGGCCTGTTTCTTGTACCGAGTTTGAGGTTGGTTATGTTTCTATGTGGTTTTGTTTTTTCAGATACGTCTGAGGAGGTACACCCGGATCGACGAGACGGGTGAGGGTGATCGGGACTTCTTTCTTGACTCGTTTTTGTACTGTGAGTGACGATACCTTTTCTATACTTGTGTTTCCATACTGTTTTATTGGCATGATGATTATGTGACTTCTTAACTGTATCTGGACTGTGTATGTGTCCTTGTGTACTATCAGTGAGCTGTATTGATATGTTGTTATGAGATTTGGAATATGAACCGTATGTGCTTATGTATACCTGTTTGTGACCGATGTGTGATGATGGTCCCACGTGATGTGATTTGGACGGAAGGAGCTCGGCTGGACGTACGGTGACCCGTAGTGTCCAGTGGTGAGTCGGCCTGAGTCCTTGTTGAGGCAGTAGGGGCTGCGAGTATGATGTGCACATTGATGACATGTCTGGGATGGTAGGCTCAGCCAACGGACGGTGGGCCATAGCGTACGAGGAGTGCCTTGGTTTCCGTGTCAGGACGATTTTTGGGATACCGAGGACTCGCCCGGCGTGCGGTGTGCTGCCGTAGCGTGTGGGGAGTATTCTGGCCCAGTGGATGTGATGTGATGGGTTGGTTACAGTGATACTTTGCATGTTTATTTACATATTACTGCTCACTGGGATTACTTGTGTATATGTGATATTTGTTTGAGACACGTTGCATACTCTAGCATGTATAGTCTAGGTATCGTCTGTACTCACTAAGTCTCGCGACTTACAGTTTTAATTTTTCAGATCTGACTTGCTGTTCCTGTCTCGGTTAGCGCGCTAGAGCCGGAGTTAGGCAGTGGCAGCTTTATCGATGTATGGGCATATTTCCTTTTGTATTAATTCCTTGTATTTTAGAGTAGCTCTTTTGAACTCTCAGACAGATCTTGGTATTCGTGTATGAGAACAACGCACTGTGGTTTATATAGTATTGAGTTGTTATATTGGTTGTTTCAAGCTTACTAGGGCTAGTGGACCCTAATGCCGGTCACGTGCCCGGGTCGGGGCGTGACAATTGGTCTCTCTTTATTATTCGTACTCTTATCTACTACTTTTCTAAAGAGAGAGGTCCACAGAGCCCAGAATCAACTATGAAACTAGTTTCATTGAAACTTTGAAGTTGAGTGCTTGAAGGGATTTTTCCCACTAGTTGTCCAACAAGTCCTAGACGCCAAAAAATGTTAACCATTTCGTGTTTCTGGAATGTCACCCAAAGTATGGTTTCCCGAGAGATCATGAGATAAACAACAACGAATTGGATATAATAATTATTTTTGAAAACAACCATAGTATTGATGCTTGGAATGGCCATGCAGCAATCAGTAAAGACAACACGGAAGAACATCAGAGTTTTGCCGACACTTTAAGAGAAATAAACTAGGCAAAAAATATACTAAAAGAGACAACATAAACCACGGACTCCAACTAAAACAGTAAATAGCAGAAACACACTGAACAAGATCCAAGCCACCAAGTTGACTACGCTGCAGTTGCCCTGTTCCACACCTAGAGTCAACAGAAGAGTTAGCCTCCCTGAATCAATTTATCTGTTCGTCAAGGAAAAATAATATTTTTTAACATAAATAGATTTGCACAAGGCATATTAAAAATTTTACAAGACCATCATTTTTATTTAATTTTATTTTATTTTTTTCCTCATCTCCTGTTCTTTTCAATTCTCATTTCCCTGTTCAATGTGTTCATTGCATCCAGGATAGATATTATCGTTCTAATTCAAAGTCGGTTTATTTAATTTTTTGGCAAGGTTGGAGCTTGATGTGTATATTCATCATTGATATCTAACTCATACTTCTTTTTTTGTCATTATATTTTTAATTAGAAAATGAAAATTACATATTCTATTAAAACGTAGATCTAAATTTAATTTGAAAACATAATCTATGGATTAATGATGAAATGTAAGTAGTACAAATTTATTAAAAATGAACCAAAGTGCAGAGGTGTTATTAGATGGAGACACCAAAAAGCCTTTCTACCCATGCTATTGAAAACGTTCTTCAGTGTGTGGGAAAGGCATGGGTATCGGGATTATAGTTATTTGGATAATCCCTATTTTAAGAAAATATTTTTGGTGTAATTCAATAGTTAAATTGAAAATAGACATACGAGTTTATTTGTGAAATAATTGGGGAAAATTGGAAATTTGCGAATTGGAATCTTGAATTCATTGAAATTGTTTTATTTCTAAATCATCCTCCTTTGCAATTGAAGAAGAATTTGAAGTGGACGCTGATTCTCTTCTTTCTTCATGTTCGAAATAATAAAGTAATATGCATTAGCTTTATGGCAAATACTAGATCACAGGGGTGTTCATGGTTAGGTTTGGTTAGATATTCAAATTTAAATAAAATTATAATTTATAGTTTTAGTTTTTAAAATTAAATCAAATAATAATTTGTAATTTGTAAATATAATGGATTAAATTTAATATTTTTATAAAAATTTTAACAAAGTTTTTTTTTTTAAATCAAACATCCAACCAACTATAGTAATTACACATTATATAACAAATATAGTTATACATTATAATAAAATTTTAATTATACTAATAAAAATTATTCTTTAGAAAAGACATATAATCAACTATAAGAAGAAGTATAAATATAAAAGATAATAGAAAAAAATAATATATAGTCAAATAATAAAAATAAATAATATATTAAAAATAAAATTTTTAATTCTATATATATATATAAATAGTTTGATTTAATTTGATTTGATTTATATAATTTATTTAAATATCAAGTATTAAATTAAATTATATATAAAAAATTTCATTACAAATTAAATTAAACCAAACCAAATCAAATTATGATTTAATTGATATGAGTGATTTGATTTAGTTCGTTGCACAGCTTACCATATTGATATTAAGTAGTAGAAGTAAACAGTGGAGTGTTGTTACCTCGTTGAAGATGGTAGCTTTCGATCAACACCAGTAAGTCTCTTGAGCATCCTCCCCACCTGCTTCATTTTTATCACTGTAGTTACATAGATCCAATCCTTCACACGATCAAGGAAGAGAAAATAAGCATGTCTCCAGGTTCGGTTGAAGAAAAGAGAAGCACAAACTCCGAAAAAGCCAGCGGCAAATCCAGGCCACATTCCCTTGTAGAACCACAATATTTCAGACTCCTCGACAACGTCAACAACTGGTATCCCTCCTTGAGATTGATTTGTGCATCTTTTCGACAAAGGAAGTCCACAAAGTTCGGCATTTCCAGCGAAGCAAGTTTCATTAAAACCCTGAAGTTGGGTGCTAGTCGGAATTTTTCCCCACAAGTTGTTGTTTGACAAGTCCAATACTCCTAGAAATGTTAATCTCGTCATACTTTCGGGAATTTCACCAGTAAGATTGTTGTTTGAGAGATCGAGAGATTCCAAATTCACCATGTTGCCCACATTCTCCGGTATGTGCTCAACTAATTTATTGTGAGACTAGTTTAAAGTGTGTAGATAGGCAAGACTTGAAATCTCACCAGGATTGGCCCAGACAAGAAGTTGCTTGAAAGGTCTATACTTCTCATATATCTCAGATTACTTTTGTACTCTAATTTTGCCCCTTTTGAGATCAACTCTAACTGTCCTTCGTAGTAAGCATAGCCATATGCGTAAGTTTGAAATGGTGGTCCATTTCCAGTAGCCATATCACTCATATTATTTAGGCATTTTGGTATGCTTCCCACTAGTTTATTATTGGACAGATCCAGAATAACCATATAAGAGAGTCGGCATATTTGTGGGGGAATGTGACCAGTAAATTTGTTGGATGTTAGCCTGAGAGCCAAGAGAGTCATGTCTCCAATCCAACTTGGTATGACTCCCGTAAACTTATTTTCACCCAAATCAATCAACCCTAAAGAAGAACAGTTTTTTAATGACATACTTACATCTCCCTCTAAGTGATTCTTGTGCAACCATAATGATTTGAGTTGAGATAAATAACCAATCGATGCGGGGATACTACCGGATAGGTTATTTTTACCCAGGTTCAGATGGGTCAATGATGACCAGTACATCCAACAGCCAGGAAGTTTGCCAGTCATGAGATTATTTTCCATATCTAGAATCATAACATTATTTTCCCAATATGATGCTCGGCAAAGAAAAGAGGAAATATTCCCCGAGAGAGCATTATTTGCAACATTATACATGACGACATTTGATGAAAATTGTGGCGGTTGACCTGTGAAATTATTGGAACTCAAGTCCACGTAGGTTGAATTTAATAAAACATGGGATAGACTGCCACCAATATTGTTCTGAGAAAGATCAATTTCTGACCAGTACCCCATACTTGAAGCCCAGTCCCAAAACCAATCTGGCACTATGTCTGAAATTTCTGAATTTGAAATTGTCAAGGTTCCAAGAGATTTTTGTGTCCTTAGCCATGCAGGAAAACTTGGACCCATTTTATTGGATACTGATACGAAAGCTTCAAGTTGAAACGGAGGAATCCAACTAGCGTTAACGTTGAAGAATAAAGAGTTGAAAGATATATCAACAAATGTCAGTTTTGTGAGTGTGGCAAAATTCAATTCAGAAACTATTTCTTCAAAGTGGTTGGAGCTGAAGTCTAGCACCTTTAAATTGGAAGGAAGCCCTGTACTCATAGGAAGTGTTCCATTGAGTTGATTGTTGCCAATAGCTAATCTCCATAAGGATGATAAATTTCCTAGAGCTTTTGGAAAAGGACCAGTCAATTTGTTGTTGGACAAATCAAGATATTGGAGGTATTCCAGTTGTGCAAGCATATCTGGGACTTCACCATAGATAGAGTCGTAACTTAGATCAAGAAAACTAAGGCTACTTAAATTGAACAACCAGTTTGGTAGCATGAAATTTAAACTGTTATTTCGTAGACTAAGAACTTGAAGGTTCGTAAAATTGACATACCCGAGAGATGGAACCATGCTCTGAAGTCTGCATTCTGACAAGTATAGTTCAGAAAGAGAAGGAAGCATACTGACTGCTTGAATCCATTTGCCTTGAATGTTGATCGAAATCAAGTCAAGAAATTCCAAGTTATGAAGATTAGCAACCCAACTGAGGTTATCCACATAGAGTGCATCATTGTATCCCATATCAAGGTAAAGAATACCAGAGAGATTTCCAAGTTGATGAGGAATTAATCCCCCAAATGAAGCCTTCCTGAGATCAAGATGTTTAAGACTTTTCATGAAACCCAAGAAGCTTGGGATAGGAGTACCTCCAAAATTATTCCCGCTCAAGTCCAAGTAACTCAAAGATTCAAGTTCAAGCAGTGCAGAAGAAATGCCGCCTCCCAACATGGACATATTCCCATAATTTCCATAGAAATTATTTGGATTCGTTAGGCGTAGCTCAATAACTTGACCAGTTAAATTGTCACATTGGACTCCCATCCACGAGCAACAGTCTGTCTTAACATTCCAAGAAGAAAGGCGGCCAGATGGATCGGTTAGGCCTTGCTTGAAGTGAAGAAGGGCTTGCTTTTCCTTTTCACTACAAACTATACCCGTATCTGCACCACATACAGTCAAGTTAAAGTAAGCAATTGAAAATAATAGCAGCCAAATTAAAGGATTCATAGCTCTTGCATTGGAAGAAGCCATTATTATGTGATTGATAAGAATCACACTTCTTGTCATAAGGCAAAGTAGGGCAAGCCAGCTAACTCAAACCATGGATCAAAGGAGCTTTATTGGTTTCAATTTTCTTATCTTTGATTTAGTCAAAACTTGTAATTTGCTACTATTATTACCAAGTCATCAATTTTATGACGTGATGGGTAGACTTGATTAAGTAGACAAGGAATCAAAGAAAAATTAGACAAACAAGAAGAATCCCTGTTCCTTCTCTTCAACTTAAATCTTATTATTATTTTTGTTATTATTAAGAAAATTAAGCAAATTAATTAATTACCATATAATATAATTATTTAATTGCTCATTTTGGGTAGCTAAATTTATTAGGAATAATTAAATTAAACTTTAATAATTAAAATGATTTTAATTAATTAAATAAAATGAATCTTTAATAGGCGGGACATGACCGTAATTACCTAAGACCGATGGTACACTGGTCTTTTCACGGAAAAACAAGTGCAAATTGGACACTGACGGAGGCAAAATTACGCGGGCAATTTCTCATACATTCAAGGGGAAAAAAGTCATTAAATCATGGAGATATTTCTGAATTTTTGAAATAATGATCCATATGTATTAAAATGTAGAAATTTGACAACATAATTAATTAAAATGAAATTTTAATCCCTGGACATGATTGGAATTACTTGGCAAAAAGACCAAGGGCATACTGGTCTTTTCAAATAAAAGCAAGGGGAAGTTGGACATTGGCAGAGGCAAGGGCAATTTCGCAGAAACTTAGCGGAAAAATAGTCACAATATTTCTGAATTATTATCACAATGGAAGCTTCCTGATTAGGCTTGTCATCTTTGCTTCATTAAAACGCAATTCATTTTTTCTTTTGATGGGAGGAAAAGTCTATATTTCCAAAAGTCATCAAGATTTAATTGAACCTAACTCATGGAACTAGTCTCCCGCCATAAGAGTTTACATACTTCTATCCACTCATTAAAGCGAGCTATCACGCGAAGTCTTTGATAGGTCCCAAGTGATGGAAAATAATGCCGGAGAGATATTTCCAAGTTGACGTTAAGGAGGAAGCAGTCCTCAAATGCAGCCTTGTTGAAATATCAAAGATATTTGCGGCTTGCCATGAAACTAAAATTATTACAGCTCAAATTCAAGTAACTCAAGAATTGTAGCGCAAGCTGGGAAGGAGCAATCCTGCCTCCCAAATTGAGCATATATAAAAGAATATTTTAGTTTGAGAAAATATCATAGTTGAGTGCTAATTTCATTTATTTGCTAAAAAGAAAAATTGATAGGTGAGCAATGGGATGGCAACCAATAACTTAGTTATTTATTTAATAGAATTTGATTTATGATTGGATGATTAAGGTTATTTTTTTAATTATTTTTCTTTAATACTAGCATCTAATTAGTAAATTACTTTTGAAGTTTATTCGGTGGATTTCAAGCGGGGTGTTGAGTATTTAGAAAAGAAAATATAGGATACAATAGTAATTTTTGCAAACAACCTACTGTGTACAACGAAGAACAACATGACAAGCACATAAGAGAGTTCGCAACGTTAAAAACAAAAACTCAATTTGCCTATTAATTTTAGTCCGACTCATCTCAAGAAATTCCAAGGTGTGAAAGTGAGCTATGTAACTAACGTTATTCACACAGAGACTTCAATTAAATCATAGACTGAAGAAAATAATACTATGAAAATTTCTAAGTTGACAAGGAATTGGTTTCCCAAATATAACCTTTCTGAGATACCAAGATATCGGAGACTTTTCACACACCCAAAAAAGCTTGGAATAAGTGTATTCCTTAGTTTCTTTGGCGTTGGTGACCGACTCATTGGGTGAATCTATAACATGAATGACATGTGTTTTTTGTTACTAGTTTGAATTGTCATATTTTGATTTAGTCAAAACTCTATAATTTATAATTATTATCACCAAGTCATATTATTATTATTATTATTATTATTATTACTACTATTACTACTATTATTAAAAAATTAAATCATTTACTTGAATTATCATATAATATAATTATTTTATTTTATTTTGAACAATTAAATTTATTAGGAATAATTAAATCAAATTTTTATAATTAAAATGTTTATTAATGTAATTTGCCCACCACTTGAATCTAATCAATTTGCTTATTAACGTCAATCCTACTCATGTACAGAAATTCCAATTCCAAGGTATGAAAACAAGCTATTCAACTAAGATTAATCACGTCCAGAAATTCCAATTCCAATTTTAATTCCAAGGTATGAAAGCAAGCTATTCAATTGAGATTATGCACAAGAATTCTTTGAATGAAATGATCACAGGCGAAGAAAAATAATGGTGGAGAGATTTCTAAGTTGACGAGAAATTAGTCCTCAAAATACAGTTTTGCTAAAATATCAATATGTTTGAGATTTTTCGTAGAACTAAAATTATTCCTAGTTAAATTTAAGTAGCTGAAAAATTCTAGTTCAAGCTGAGCAATGTTGCCTTCCAATTTGAGCATTTATAACAAAATATTTTAGTTTAAGAAACTATTATAGGTGAGTGTTATTTTCATTTATTTGCTAAAAAAGAAAAATTAATGGGTAATTGATTGCATACCAACCTATGACTTAATTATTTATTTAATTGAAATTAATTTATGATTGGATGATTAAGGTTCTTATTTTAATTCTTTTTGCCTTTAATCAAGCAGGTACTAGAAAACTCTACTGTCTAAGTTTTCCCTTTCATCCAGAAATAGAAAAGAAAAAGAAAGAAAAAGAACTGATACAACACAAGCGTCTAATTAATAAATTACTTTTGAAATATTTTTTGGTGGATTTCATGTAGGTTGTTGAGAATTTAGAATGAAACTCCAACTAAAAACTGTAATTAATGGAAACAAACTGAATCAGATAAAAGCCTCCGAGTTGAATACTCTGCAAATGCCTAGTTGTGATAACCCTAATTAGGAATATTAAGGAGTTAATTAGTTAAATTGGGGATTAGGGGCCAAACTGCATAAATTGAAGTTTTTGGGTTCAAATTGTAAATTGGAGGGGGCTAATTGCGAGGAAACAAAGTTGGGAGGGGCTGAATTGGAATTAGTCTAAAATTCCTGCAACACGGTACCCGAACCACTGTTACACCCATACCGTGATTGTCATGCCCCAACCCGAGCGCGTGACTAGCACTAGAATTGGCGTACTAACCCTATTAAGCCTCTAACCAGAACGACACAGATAAAACCTCTTATTAGAAAACTGTCCATATATACACATAACAAAACATATCTGATTGTACACAGAGCGTTTAGAATACAAAAAATAAGTATACAGAAAGTGTCCATACGATCAAGTCAATGCAGCGATGACAGAATCGTCGCAGGAACTACCACTACCGATCAAAACTGGGATCTGAAAGGTGGAGAGAAAAAATGGATGAGCATATAGCTTAGTGAATGACAGTACTATCCGGACATACTGGAACAGAAACCGAAATCATACAAAACATGTGCATCACACAAGTAACAACACGATTTACAAAAGTCACATTTCTGAACTTAATACATGTAGTTTCATATGCACAGTTATAACCAGAAAATCAAAATTAAATCAGAGTATCATAATATAACACATAACACATATCAAAATCAGAGCCACATGTAGATCTAGGGCTTTCCCGCACGCTACAATGGCCGACCATACGGACCCAAGGCACTTCCCACATGCTATGGTGACTCCTTGTACGGACTCAAGGCCCTTGGCATCCCGGAATCAGAATTAGAGTCACAGGTGGACCCAGGGCGCTTCCTGTGTGATAGTGGCCAATTGCCCGATGGCAGAGCCCCTAGCATCCCAGAATCAGAATTAGAGTCACATGTCACATATATTGCACTGGAATCCCGTGCTAGAACCAGAGCCAGAATCAGAATCACATTTATCACATCCTTGGGCCCAGGGCATTCCCCGCACGCTACGACGGCCAACCATACGAACTCAGGGCACTTCTTACACGATACAGCGGCCGACCGTCTGGTGGCCAAGTCCCTGGCACCCCTAATCAGAATCAGAGCCAGAACCAAAACCACATATCAGAATCAGAATCACATATATCACATCATTGGGCCCAAGGCACTCCCCCCACGCTACGACGGCCAACTGTATAGACTCAAGGCACTCCTCGCACGATACGGTGGCAAACTGTCTGGTGGCTGAGTCCCTGGTACCCCTAAGCAAAACCAGAGTCGGAACTAGAAAACCAGAATCACATACAATTTTATGGCAAATTACTTAATAATTAACACATGTATCACTAAGGCAGGCATATATAATGATTACAGAAATAATTTCAAGCTTATCATACTTTAAAATAGATGAATACATGTACTAAAATACTATCATAATTCAGAAATCACAACACCAAAACTAACAGAAATTAGAATACAAACACATGTACAGAGAGTATTGTCACTCACCGGACCTGTCAAAACCAAGCGCTGGATCTCAAACGAACAGGTCAATGGTCAAAGAAAACCTCCCCTGGAGTATTTACAATTATCAAACTACGAGTCAGAACCGAAACGGAATTTACTCCCAAAAGCTCACTCATCGAAAGTGACCCGGGACTCTCTCTCAGGTCTAGGCTCCTGACACGCATATTGAGACACCATTAACTCACAAATATTCAATACTCTACTTATCTACTCTCAAATTTACGGGACCCACCTTCACGATCCTCAAACCATAATGAACCGACCTCCAAAACGCTCGAATCGGCTTAACCTGGGTCAAAACTACATCTAACTCATCTCAATTTGCTACGAGACCCTCAAAATCGGATCCAAAAGGCCCACAAACCGTAGGAACCACCTTAAACTGGCCAAAAACCTCTAAAAACTAAGCTAAACCGGGCCAAACCCTAATCTTAAGCATCGATGCGTAAATCGAGGCTGGTTCACCCTGAACCAGTCATCCAAAATTTCCCGAACTCACTTGGTTTGATATGTATTTTCTTCCTGAATCTAGAACCGGTCCAACTTCCCAAATCCGAGTCCATTTGACTACTGAACTAGTCAGTCAAACCTTAGACCAGTTCAGTCAACTCCCCAAACCCTAATCTCAGAATTCCGGGTTATACTATCCTCTGCTATCCCCAATCAGCCTTATCCCTTATTTCTTATCCCCTGAAACATCCTATTCCAATTCCCTTTTTGGGTTAACTCGGTTGAGTTGACCTAGCCTTTATCTCATTGGGCCGAGTTGACCCAACGGGTCGACTCAGCCCAGCCTCGCCAAGGCTTGGCCCGTGGCTCAGCCCGTGGGCCTGCAGCCTTTCTAGGCCGAGCCCATCCCAACAGGGCAAGCCGGCCAGCATAGGGACTCGGACCCATTCGGGTCCCTTCTTTTCCACCCAAGCCCCTGGCCTGGGTCTACAAAACCCCCCCTTCATGGCAGGCTCGCGGCTCAGGGCCGCGGAACTGCAGCCTTGTTGGGTTGAGCCCAGGCCCTCAGCTCGGGCCAACCCTCGTGCGGGACCCGGCCCAGCTGGGTCCCTTCTCGTTCGCCTGACCAAGGTGCCTAAATCATCGTCCGGGTCTGTAACAGACCCGGACCTCCAAACTTCAAAATAAACACCCAAATTTCACTTACCCAAGCTGATTGAAGCTCCCAAACTTGAGTTCTCTAGCTTCCGAGCTCCATGACAAGCTTTAATCGGTGAAACTTCAACCAAAAATCGGGGATTTTTCCCAGTCAAAGTTTTGGAGTCTGCGGCCCTTTCAACTCGAAATCCTTCATTCTCTCTTAGTGATTTTCTCAATTCCCGTATACTCGAACTCATTTTTTTCATTATATACAAAGTTTCAATCTACTTTTGTGTTGTAATGCTCTGATTGGAGCATATTTGCTTCTACACCCTTTGGCCGGTTTCCAACCGAAGGTCCCCTTTCCCATTTCTTTTTCAATTCAGCCCCCCTATTTTTGTTATGTTCATTTTAGTCCGCAAATTTTCAAATTCACTCCCCAAATGTTTCAATTAGTGCACAATAGTCCCCCAAAATATAAAAAAAAAAAATCGGGCCATTACATTATGATGGGGAGTTGGTAGGCTGATTGAATCGAGCATTTATGATAGTTTTTGTTCGACAAACAAAAGCCCTCAAGCTATTTCATGTTCAAGTGAAACTTTGAGAGGAACTTTGAGTTAGATGGACGACGAAGCACACGAGTGGGCAAATGGGAGATTTGATGATTTGCTAGCTTTTGGACGGATTTAATCCAATTAAAGGTTCTAGTGAGGCTCGCCTAGTTCAGATCTGTGGTTCTTGAGTTTCAATTTTGGTCCAGGTAACTGTTCTACTTGTTTTTCTTTAGATTTGATGTTTCAAGTTAAGTTGCAGACCCGGATGCGGAACCGAGTCTGCAACCGGGTGAAGGAAACGGACCCAGATGCAACAAGGTCTGTGTTGGGTTGAACTAGCTAGGTCGACCCTGTTGTCCCAAAAGGCAACCCAAGAGGGGAGATGAATTGGATTTTTGTTGCGAAAGCTAAGAGTGTGAAAAATTAAAAACAATAATAAAAATATTAAATCAAATAAACTTATACAATTCATCCAACAATAAATATAAAATAGTTTTAAGTAAAGTAAAGAGAGTACAAATAGGAGATACAAACTCTTTTATAGTGGTTCAACTTACTACCCAAGTCTACGTCCACTCTCTCGAGTTCCAACCAGCCAAGATTCCATTAAATCTCTTACACTTGACGGAAGCAAGATATCCTGAGTACAAACAAAGTCCCTTACACTTGGCGGAGGCAAGACATCCCGATTACAAAATCTTTAATTCGGTGAGCTTTAAACACCAATACAAATGGTAATGAAGATGAAGTAGAAACGTAGCAATTCCTCTTAAGTAGGATTAGTTATCACTTATGTACAAAAATAATCTCACTTCAAAGAGGCACTCTCAAGAATAAAATAATTCACTCTATGCACTCTTTGATCTAGTAATAAATAATGTAGCACAAAGAATTTTAGAGAAAGATTGATGAGACTTTGAGAGCTTGTTATTATATCCTTCTCCCTTCAATCTATGCACTTTCTATAGGCAAAAACACTAAAGAGACGTTGGCTTTTGTAGAAGACAAAATCATTTGTCAACAGTAACTGCACATTGGCTCGTTTTAAAAATTCAAATAAAATAGTTTCAAACATTCAAAAACTCTTAAAAAATTCCTAAATACTCTGAAATGAGTCTATTTTTCAAATGTAAAAAGAATCATTGAATTATTATATGCTGTTTGAGAGAAATGATCAAAAGTTCAACGACATATCAGACTATAAAATTACTTTTGAAAAAAGTTGTTAGCCAAGTTCAAAATTATATAGAAATTTGAATTTGTATTCAAAAATAACAAATGATATATTTTTGAAAAGTTTATAACGTCTACTTTCATTCAAAATTAGATTCGTGCAAATTTGACTTTTATATTTTGAGATATGATAAAAATATTATAGTATACTCATTTTATCTGCTGACAGTGTAACTCAGCAGAATGACTCACTTTGAAAAATTATATCTATTAATCTACAAGTGTAAAACGTACATATAATATTGCATTAAAAGCTCAGCACACCTACTTTATAAATAAAATCAGTGCAGAATTTTATTTATATCATACATTATATTTTACTAAGTAAAACTAATATCGTGCAGATTTCAATATTGATTTTTTCAAAATACAATATATGAAATTGATATAAAAAACTGATTTGTTATAGAAAAGTATATGAGATAAATTATATATCAAAATAAACATATTTGAGTTTAGTTTCATATAAAATTAATCTTACTATTTTTGAAGTTTTATATAATAAGATATGATTAATTTACTACATACATGTGAAATTTGACAATTTCACTTTGTAACACATGTAGTATATGTATCTCCAAATAATAAATTCAATAATATAATTTATCCATGTTATCCATTATATAAATATATATATATAATATTTTTAATTTATTTTGTCATTATCAAAATAAATATGAAACATTAAGGCTAACAGACCCGGCTCATCAGGTCGACCGAGTCGACTCAATAGGGCCAAGGTGAGGTTTAGGCTTGGGCTGGTTGGGTTAAGTGGGTTGGGCCTTGAGACAGGCCAGGCCAAGCATAGTTAGCCCAAGTGGGCTGGGTTGGCCTAGTGAATTTGGGCCGAGCCGATGGGTGAGTTTGGGTTTGGGCCGCAAGTTTGGTTAGCCCAAGCTAAGTAGTTGGGCTGGAATTGGGGTAAGTCAACTTGGTGAGTTGACTCGGCCCAGTTTGATAGAATCAGTGGGTTGACTCAGTGAGTCAACCTAGTTAATTGAAATTGGGATATTCTACTCCAGGGGATAAGGCAAACAAGGATAAAGGTCAATTGGGAAATAAATAACCGAGCCTGGGTTAGGCTATCCAAGGGAGAATTAGGGTTTCTGTTGACTGAATCGGTCCAAAGATGTTCAATGTTTGACCGGCCAGCCCAGTGGTCATTTCAACTTGGATTTGGGTAGTTGAACCAGTTCTGGAATCATGGAGAAAAGATTTGTTGGACCGAGTTGGTCCGGGGGTTCGGGGAGGTCCAATTCGACCAAAATTTGAGATTTTTGGCTAAACTATCCCGGTTAAAGCCGGTTCAGGGATTCTAGTGACTGGTTCAGCCTTGTTTTGGGCAGTTATTAACCAGTTCAGACTGGTTGCTAGGGTTTTTGGACCTTTTAAATCTAATTTTAAAGGTTTTGTGGCCAGTTCAATTCAATTTGAGGTAGTTTTAGATTGGTTTAGGTTGGTTTGGGGGTTTTGGAGGTCGGTTTACTGTGGTTTGAGAGTTTTAGAGACTGATTTGCTATGGTTCAGGGGTATTTAAGTTAGATTGATGAGTGTTGCAAGTCACGTGGGTTTTGGTGATGGGTAGTAGTGCCTCGAGATGCGTGTCAGGATGTCAAGATGGGATTTAAGCCGGTTATGGGCTATTAAGCCTATTTCTTGTGTCAATTTTGGTGTTTGTGATGATTTTATATGATTTTGGTTATAGATACGTTGGTGGAGGCGCACTCAGACTAGTGAGTCGGGTAAGGGTGTTCGAGACTTCCTTTTTAGTTCAGTTCTTGTACTATGAGTGATAATACACTTCCTACGCATGTGTTGTTCTACTATAATTTTTCTGGCATGACATGATTTTATGTTTCTAAACTGTATTTTAATACATGTTATATTTGGGATATGTGTTATGTGATTTATGAATTTTCAGCGAGCTATGTTAATATGATGATTCTGGTTTTTGAGATATGGATTATATATGCATATGTATATCTATTTTGATTCATATATGAGGATGGTATTGTGTGATGTAATTTGGGGACACCAAGTGGCTCGGCTAAAGGACGGCGTGCCGTTGCATCCAATACGAGGGCCTTGGGTCCGATACAAAGCAACAAGAGCCGCGGACATGTTGCGCACTATCATGATTTGCCTGGGATGTGTAGGGGCTCAGCCGACAGACAGTGAGCCATAGCATGCGGGAAGTGCCTTGTGCCCAGGATGTGATGTGATTGAAATGCCAAAGGCTCAGCCAGCAGATAGTGGGCTGCCATAGCGTACGGGGAGTGCTTGGGCCCAATGATATGGTTTGAGGATTAGTTGTGTTGATATCTCACATATTGCTTTTTTATATGATTACTGCTCATTGTATATATGTAGTATATGTATGGTTTCGGACTTGTGGTATGATACATATCCCAAGATGCATAGCCTAGGTGTCATCTGTACTTACTAAGTTTCGCGACTCACATTTTATAAACTTTTCAGATTTTGGTTGTTGTCCTTGTCTCGAATATCGTGCCAATTTCGGAATGACTGTCAAAGGATTTGATTGATGTACGGGCACTCCTTTTTATGTCTTTTTCTTATTGTATTCTAGATTAACTTCTTTGTACTTCAAATATGATCTTATTGTGGTTTTAGATGTTGTATTGTTATGCTTGGTGTATTATATGTACTTTTAGATTTTGACTGATGTGTTGAGGCTTACTAGGGTCGATAGATCCTAGTGTCGGTCATGAGCCCAAGGTTTGGGCTGTGACAAAGTGGAATTAGAGTTGTAGGTTTTCTGAGAGTAAAAAAAGAGTGAGGTTCTTTAGTAGTGCTTTTTTTATGAGGATGAGGGCCTCACTTTTATAATGAAAGGACTGTCAAAGACCTTTTAAGGTGTGTTTGGTGTTAACATTTAAATTTTTCTATGCCCGAATTCTTTGATATTTTTCTAATCCTCGTATTTTGGTGTATAGATGGATTCACTGATAGATGTACCTGTGACGATGAGCAAGGTGCCCACTGATTCTCGAGAGGTTACAGATGCCAGGGTATCGAGAGATCCCGCAAGTGGGTCAGCCCCCCTTTCGACTAGTGGGAGAGAATGAGGGAGAGGTCATGGGAGGACCACTAGACAGGCCCAAAGTCAATTGTGGGTTAGAGTGAGACAATACTCGTGGACTTATTGACTGGCTCATAACAAATGTCTAAGAGTTGCGTAGAGTAGTAGAGGACCTCGTTGGGGATAGGGTTGGCGAGAGGAGATAGCAGGCCTCAGTTGGAAGACAGTCGAGCAGTACGACTACTCAAGGGGGAGCAGTGCTAGAGCAGCCAGCCCCAGCCAGTACACCAGTGGGGACCCTGACAGTATCAGCGACAGTAGCCCCAGTAGCGTGACAGATAGGGTTTGATGAATATTTTAGAGACTTGCTTAAGATGGACCCCCTTACTTTTACTAGGTTAGGGACACAGGAGGACCCGCATGAGTTCTTAGATTAGTTGGACTATTTATTCTAGATCTTATAATGCTTCAAGGAGAAACGAGTGCAGCTGATTGTTTTCTGTCTTAAAGGGGTGGCTCGAGCGTGGTATGATCAATTGATCGAAATGAGGCTGACAGGTGCTGCCCCCTTGACTTGGGAGGAGTTTTGTAAGGGATTCCTTGAGAGATTCATGCCCAGTAGTAGAGTGGTAGAGTTGACTTTAGAGTTCGAGAGACTAGTACAGAGGCCTGGGATGTCTATGGCCGAGTATGAGGCATAGTTTACTCGTTTCTCTTGATATGCCATCTTTCACATCACTGATGACACTGCCCGGCTACAAAGTTCATCAGAAGGTTGTCCCATTCCCTGTTTTGTGCCATGGGATTACTATGGGGATGATTAGCTATGCCCGTGCAGTTGAGTGTGCACGTAACTTGGAGGCAGCGAGAGTATCTGATCATACACACGAGGATTCAGCTAAGAGGATTAGGACAGACGGCTCTTACAGCGGTAGTAGTGTTAGGGCGGGATTGTCATCCCGTCGTCATCGACAATCTGAGCATGGGGGCTCGTTTAGTAGACAATCATCAATTAGTGTTACCCCATCTGGTGGTCATGATTCCTTGGGTGAGCAATATGTGATTTGTTATGGATATGGCCAGCAGGGCCATGTTAGCAGAGATTGCCCATGTTCCTAAGAGACTACCTAAGGAATAGGAACTTGTTTCAGATGCAGCCAACAGGGCCACGTGGCTAAAGATTGCTCGTAGGAGATTGATAAGGTGAGGGGAGCTGGTTATCGATGCGGCCGATAGGGACATTTGGTCATGGACCGTCCTATTTCAGTGGAGGCTGTATTGACTGCAAGTAGTATACCACAGACTCAGGGACAGACTAGTACAAGGTCATCTGGCACCTTGGGTCGAGGGGCTTGAAATGGGGCTAAGGTAGGGGCTAGGCGAGAGTGTATGCACTCACTCATTTAGACGCTCAGGCGTCAGATGCGGCAATCACAGGTACGATTATAGTATTATCCTTGGAGGCTTATGCATTGTTTGATTTCAGCTTTACCTACTTTTATGCTTCAAAATTCGATGACGAATTTTTTTATAAAGGGGGAGAATGTAATAACCCTAATTAGGAATATTAAGGAGTTAATTAGTTAAATTGGGGATTAGGGGCCAAACTGTATAAATTGAAGTTTTTGGGGTCAAATTCGTAAAATGGAGGGGGCTAATTGCAAGGAAACAAAGTTGGTGGGGCTGAATTGGAATTAGTCTGAAATTCCTGCAAAATGGTACTCGAACCATTATTACACCCATACTGTGATAATGGGGAGTTGGTAGGCTGATTGAATCGAGCATTTATGATCGTTTTTGTCCGATGAATAGAAGCCCTCTAGCTATTTCGTGTTCGAGTGAAAATTTGAGAGGAATTTTGAGTTGGACGGACAACGGAGCAAACAGGCGACCAAAAGGGGAGATTTGATGATTTGCTAGCTTTTAGAAGGATTTAATCCAATTAAAGGTTCCAGTAAGGCTCGCCTAGTTCAGATTTGTGGTTCTTGAGGTTCGATTTTGGTCCTGGTGAGTGTTCTACCTGTTTTTCTTTAGATTTGGTGTTTCAGGTTGAGTTACAGACCTGGATGCGAAATCAGGTCTGCAACCGGGTGAAGGAGACGGACTCAGATGCAACCAAGTCCATGTTGGGTTGAATTGGCTAGGTCGACCCGGCTTATCGGGTTGACTCAGTGGGGCTGAGGTGAGGTTCGAGCCTAGGCTAGGTTGAGCTTGGGCCAGTTGGGTTGAGTGGGTTGGGCCTTAAGACGGGCCGAGCCAAGCGTAGTTAGCCCAAGTGGGCTAGGCTAGCCCAATGAATTTGGGCCAAGCCAAGGGGTGAGTTTGGGTTTGGGCCACAGGTTAGATCAACCCAAGCTGAGTGGCTCGGTTGGAATTGGGTGAGTCAACTCAGTGAGTTGACTTGGCCTAGTTTGATAGAATCAATGGGTTGACTTAGCGAGTCAACCCAGTTAAGTGAAATTGGGATATGCTACTCTAGGGGATAGGGCAAATAGGGATGAAGGTCAATTGGGAATTAAATAATCGAGCCTGAGACAGGCTATCCAAGGGGGAATTAGGGTTTTTGTTGACTGAACCGGTCCAGAGACATCAATGTTTGACTTACCGATTCAGTGGTCATTTCAACTAGGATTTGGGTAGTTGAACCGGTTCTGAAATTAAGAAAAAAAGATCTGTTGGACCGAGTTGGTTCGAGGGTTCGGGGAGGTCTGGTTCGATCAAAATTTGAGGTTTTTTACTAAACCAGCCCGATTCAAGGGTTCTGTGGCCAGTTTAACCTTGTTTTGGATAGTGATTGACCAGTTCAGACTGAGTCTTGGGGTTTTTGGGCCTTTTGAATCTGATTTTGAGGGTTTCATGGCTGGTTCAGTTCAGGTTGAGGTAGTTTTAAGCCGATTTAGGTTGGTTTAGGAGTTTTGGAGGTCGGTTCACTTTGGTTCGAGGGTTTTAGAGATTGGTTCACTATGGTTCATGGGTATTTAAGTTAGATTGATGAGTGTTGCAAGTCACATGGGTTTCGGTGATTGGTAGTAGTGCCTCGAGATGCATGCCAAGGTGTCGGGATGGGATTTAAACTAGTTGTGGGTTGTTGAGTCTGTTTCTTGTGTCGATTTTGGTGTTGATGATAATTTTGTATGGTTTTAATTATAGATACATTGATAGAGGCGCACCTAGATCAGTGAGTCGGGTGAGGGTGATCGGGACTTCTTTTTTAGTTTAGCTCTTATACTGTGAGTGATGATACATTTCCAATGCATGTGTTGTTCTACTATGGTTTTCTGGCATGACATGATTATATGTTTTTAAACTGTATTTTGATACATGTTATATTCGAAATATGTGTTATGTGATTTATGAACTGTCAGTGAGTTATGTTGATATGATGATTCAGATTTTTGAGATATGGATTATATATACATATGTATATATGTTTTTGATTCATATGTAAGGATGATATCGTGTGATGTGATTTGGAAACACCAGGCGGCTCGACTGGGGGACAACGATGCCGTAGCGTCCAGTGCGAGGGCCCTGGGTTCGATACAAGGTGGCAGGGGCCGTGGACATGTTGTGCACTGTCATGATGTGCCTGGGATGCGTAGGGGCTCAGCCAACGGACACTAGGCCATAATGTGTGGGGAGTGCCTTGGGCTTAGTGATGTGATGTGATTGGGATGCCAAGGGCTCAATCGGCGGACAGTGGGCTGCTCTAGCGTACAGGGAGTGCTCTTGGCCTAGTGATGTGGTTTGAGGACTGGTTGTGTTGATATCTCACATATTTCTTTTTGATAGGATTACTGCTCATTGTATATATGTATATATATATGTATGATTTCGGACTTATGGCATGATACATATCCCAACATGCATAGCCTAGGTATCATCTGTCCTCACTGAGTTTTGTGACTCACATTTGATAAACTTTCCAGATTTGAGTTGCTGCCTCGTCTCGAGCACTGTACCAGTTTTGAAGCGACTGTCGGAGGATTTGATTGATGTATGGGCACTCCTTTTTGTATCTTTTTCCTATTGTATTCTAGAATAACTTCTCTGTACTTCAGACAGGATCCTTTTGTAGTTTTAGATGTTGTATTGTTATGATTGGTATATAATATGTATTTTCAGGTTTTGATTGGTGTGTTAAGACTTATTAGGGTTGGTGGATCCTAGTGCTGGTCACAAGTCCGGAGTTTAGGCTGTGACACCAGTTCCATCTTATAATGTAATAACCCGATTTGTCTTTATTTTCCTTTGGGAGTGTTTTGAACAAATTGAAACAATTGGGGATTAAAATGAGGAGACCAAAATGTGGGGGGACCGAATTGAAAAAAAAAATTTGGGGAAAGGGGACTTTCGGTCGGAAACCGGCCGGAGGGTGTGGAAGAAATTAAGCTCCAATAGGAGCTCAACAGCTTGAACCTACTTTACAGCCTGGTGGGTTGTGAAAAAACGAGGCCGAGGGATGATCGAATTGAGAGTTTTGCAGGGAGAGGAGTGAGATTTAGGGAGTTTTTGGGTTCGAACGACCGTTCAAGCGTGGGTCAGATTTTCGAAAGCTCGAAGGTGAATTGGTCCATTTCTCTTCGATTGAACAGCTTTGTGAAGCTCGTGGGGTTCGGTTTTGGGGGTCTTGACCTTCACTTGAGCCAGGCAAGTTTGGAATTTTCATTTTAATGGGGTTTTGAAGATTCGAGTCTATCACAGACTCGGATAACTGGTTGGCACCTAGTCGGGCGACAGGGAAGGGGCCCAGCTGAGTTGGGTCCCATATAGGAGTCAGCCCGAGCCGTGGGCTCGGGCTCAGCCTGTCCGAGCTGCTAGCCCGCGGGCTTGAGCCGCGGGCCAGCCCAAAAGGGAAGGGGGTGCGGTCCGGGGTTGGGGTCCCGAGCTGTCGGGTGAAAGAGACAGGATCCAGAGTGATCTAGGTCCTGTTCTGGGTGGGCCAGGCCCGTTTGGGCCCGAGCTTGGCCCGTCTAGGTTGCAGCCCACGGGCTGGCCCACAGGCCAGACTGGGCTGGGTCAACCCGTGAGTTGACTCAGCCCAGCAGAAGTTTGTCTAGGTTGACTCAATAAGTCAACCCAGGTGCAAGGATTAGAGATAAGATGTTCTTAAGGGATAGGAAATTGGGATAAGGCTTATTTGGGGGATAGTGAAGATAGCATAACCTGGATTTCTGGGATTAGGGTTTGGAGAGTTGACTGAACCGGCTGGAATCGGTTCAATGTTTGACCGGCCGGTTCAGTGCTCAAACGGACTCGGATTTGGGAAGTTAGACCGATTCTGAATTTAGGAAGAAAATACCTATCAAACCAAATGGGTTCGGAGAATTTTGGGTATTCGGTTCAAGGCGAACTGCCTCGGTTTGCGTGCTGATGTTCCAGATTAGTGTTTTTAGCCTGGTTCGGCCTAACCTTAGAGGTTTTTGGCCAAGTTAATATGGTTCCTAAGGTTTTTGGGTCTTCTGAATCCGATTTTGAGGGTCTCATGGCCAAATGAGATGAGTTAGAGGTAGTTTTGAACCGGGCTAGGCCGATTCGAGCGTTTTTGGAGACCAGTTCAATACGGTTCGAGGATCTTGAAGGCAAGTTTAGTCAATTTGAGGATAAATAAGTAGAGTAGTGACGGTTAGTGGTTTAAAGGGTTTTGAAGTGAGTTAGTGGTGTCTCGATATGAGTGCCGAGAGTCCGGACCTGAGGGGAGCCTTGAGTCACTTCTGATGAGTGAGTTTTTGGGAGTAACCTCAGTTTCGGTACTGACTCGTGGTTTGATGATTGTTGATACTCCTGGGGAGATTCGCTTCAGTCAGTGACCTGTCTACTTGAGATTCGACGTTTAGTTTTGACATGTCCGATGAGTGATAGTACTCTCTGTATATGTGTTTGCATCATGATTTTTTTGCTAATCTCTGTATTTGAATTTTGAACACTGTTATTATATTCAGTACTTGTATCTGTTTGTTTCAGAGTCTGATACGCCTGGAATTATGTCTGTAATTACACGTGTATATCTGCCTCAGTGCTACATGTCTTTTGTTTTGTACATCTGCCACAAATATGTGTGCGATTCTGAATATGTGTGTGCGATTCCGGTTTTTCGATTTCGACTCTGGCTCTGTTCAGGGGTGCCAGGGACTCGGCCATTAGACGGTCGGTTGTCGTACTGTGCGGGGAGTGCCCTGAGTCCAAACAGTGGGCCGTCGTGGCGTTTGGGGAGTGCCTTGGACCCATTATGGTGATTTTGATTCTAACTCAGGCTCTGATTCTGGCTCTGACTCTGGCACGGGATCCCAGTGCGACATCTGTGTTCAATGACTCTGATTCTGATTCTGGGATGCCATGGGCTCTGCCATCGGGCAGTTGGCCACTGTCGCACGGGAAGCGCTCTAGGTCCATCTGTGGCTCTGATTCTGATTCTGGGATACCAGGAACTCAGCCAGGGACAGTGGGCCCCTGTACTGTGCGGGGACTGCCCTGGGTCCAGACGGTGGGCCGCCATAGCGTACAGGGAGTGTCCCGTATCCACATGTGGCTCTGAATCTGTTATGTGTTATGTGTTATGTTTTGATACTCTGATTTGATTCTGATTTTCTGGTTATTACTATGCATATGAGACTATATGCATTAAGTTAAGAAATGTGATTTTGTAAACCGTGCTGTTACTTGTGTGATACATGTATTTTGAATGACCTAAGTTTCTGTCATGGTATGCTTAATTAGTACTGTCATTCACTGAGTTTCATATTCATCCCTTTTTCCTCCCCACCTTTCAAATTCCAGTTTTGACTAGCAGCAGTAGTTCCTGCGACGCCTCCGTCCCCGCTGCATCGACCTGATTGTATGGGCACTCCTGTATATTTACTTTTTTTTGTATTTTAGACGCTCCGTGTACAAACAGATACGTTTTGTGGTATATATGTTTATAGGGTTTCCTGATGAGATAGTTTATCCGTTCTGTTTGGTCAGAGGCTTACTGGGGTTGGTACGCCAATCCTAGTGCTAGTCACGCGCCCGGGTTGGGGCGTGACATATAATGAATAAAAGAGTTGATGTTGTTGCAGTCAAAATTGGTCTATTTAATTTTTAGGCAAGGAGTGTAGCTTCACTCCAACCAAGATTGCTTAGTATCATGGAGAAACTGATTTTGATAATAGGGCTTGATTGACATTGATTCATTCACGTTGGTAAAAACTATCTGTATTTGAGCATCAAATTTATTTACGAATTAATTTTTTAATATTTTAAAAGGAAATAAGTGTTTGAGAAACAAAATGAAATCATTTCAACTTTATTTTGATGTATTATAATAAGATTTTAATAATTATACTTCAAGAAAATATAGAAATACTCAAAAATGAATTTTTTTTTAAAAATAAATTATATATGCATCGCCAATATCAACCTCACGTTGTTTTTTTCTCATTATAAATAATTAGAAAATGATAATGATTTATATTTATTAGAATGTAGATTTAAATTTAGTTTGACAGCATAATTAATTAAAATGAATTTTTAATCGTCAGGACATGATTGGAATTACTTCAAAAGATAAAGGGGACACTGGTCTTTTAAAGGAGAAGCAATGGCAAATTGGATTTTGGCAGAGGCAAGGGCTCGCAGATTTTACAGAAATTTAGGGGCCAAAATAGTCATTTAATTATTTAAATTAGTACCGCAAAAGGAAGCTTCCTAATTTGACTTGTTTTCTTGCCTTCATTGAAATGTAATTTTTCTTTTCTTCGGAGTAGAAGAAAAGTCTTTCCTTGCAAAAGTCATCAAGATTGAAATGAATTTCGACTCATGGGTGCCAATCTCCGGACACAAAAGTTTACGGAGTTCTATCTACTCATGGAAATTGACCGAAGGAAGGGGAAGAAAAGAAACTGTTTGTTTAATTAACTTCCATTATGTTGGTTACCAGGGAACAACTTTTGTCTTCGCCTGGAATTTTCATTTACACAATCGTGATCTAGTTTACAAAATTGGAAAAAAAAATCTAACTAAAAATCTCAAATTCAAAAGTTTTAAGGCAAATAAATTAATTATTATGGCCTTAGTTCTCTGTTTTCAATCCTTATCATCTTTGCCTTTTCTTCTTTTTACTATTTCTTTATCCTTAATTGCAAAGCAATTGGGGGAGCTACACATGGGTAGAAACTATTCAAAACATAAATAAATCAATAAAAGAAAAATTCATCAAATTATTAAAGAATGATTCGGAATTTGAGGGTTTAGAAGAAATGAAAAGTAAGACTTAAAGGACTCCTATGCTTATCCCTTTTCATCCTCGAACATGTATCTCCTATGGCATCACAAATGACAAAACATAATTGGTATCGTATATCTAAAGCTTACTTGAGGACCTGTTGATAATAGTCACTATGGTCACGCAAACCGGTTCTTTATGTTATCAAGGAAAATGACATAAGTTTGCCCCATATTTTGTTGAAGAAAAGAGCAGCACAAAATCCTGCAGCAAATCCAAGTCCCATCCCCAAATCAAACCACCACAAGTTAGAACCTTGGATTTGGTCTCTCTTTGAGATTCATCGCCTTATCTGCAACTTTTCATGAGAGAAAGAGGTCCACAGAGCCCATTATCAGCCATAAAACTGGTTTCATTGAAGCTTTGAAGTTGGGCATTTGAAGGGATTTTCCCCACAAGAAGTTGTCTGATGTGTCCAAGACGCTAGAAAACGTTAACCACTTCGTGCCTCTTCGAATTTCACCCAAAATATGGTTTTTCAAGAGATCAACAGACAAAAACAAATTGGATATGATATAAATATTTGAAAACAAACATAGTATTGAAGCTTGGAATAGCCATACAGCAAAGAACAATATGGGAACAACAACGGAGCTTTGCCGACACTATAGAAAGCATAACTTAGCAATAATATACTAGAAAGGGCACCATAAACCACGGACTCCTACTAAAATAGTAAATAACAAAAATAAACTAAATCAAATCCAAGCCTCCAAGTTGACGACTCTGCAAATTCCATGTTCCACACCTAGAATCAACACAAAAGTTAGCCCCCGACCGTCAATTTAATAATTTGACAAGAAAAAAAGATATTTTTTAATGTAGATAGATTTGCACTTGACATATTACGAATTTCATGAGCTACCATCTTTACATTATTTTATTTTACTTTCTCATCCCCTGTTCCTTATAGTTTTCGTTCCCTATTCAACGTAATAATTACATTTAGAAAAGTTATTATCATTGAAATTTAAAATTGGTTCTTTTAATTTTTAAATAAGGGTTGGTGCTTGACTTAAACTAAACGTGCTTACTTACATAGATAAGCTGATTTTATTAATAAGATTTGATTGAATTTAACCATTCATGTCAATAGGAGCTGACTACATTTGAGTTTCAATTTTATGAATTTCTATAATTTTAAAATAAGTTTTCAAGAACGTAAAATGAAAAAAACTTCAACTTTAGTTTGATGCAATGTAGTAAGATTTTAATAATTATACTCCAAGAAAGTATAAAATTACTTGAAAATGAATTTTTAAATAACAAAGTTATATATCTACCTCATGCTACTCTTTTTTACACATTGTAATTCTAATTAGAAAATGAAAATGATGTAACCCATTAGAATGCAATTTTATATTTAATTTGGCAGCATAATCTATAGATCATTATAACCAATTAAATTGATTTAAAAAAATGAACCAAAATGGAGAAATATGATTAAATTTTAGACCAAAGCCCTTTTTATCCGTGCCGTGGGAAATGTTTTTCAGTGTTTTGGAAAGCCGTGGGTAAAGGGATTATTGTTATTCGTATAATCCCTATTTTAAGAAAACATTATTAATGTGAATTCAATAATTTTAATTGACAGCATTTGGGAATTAATAGAGCAAAATTTTAAATTTGTGAATTCAGTTAAATTGTTTGATTCCAAATCATCCTCCTTGGCAATTGAAGAAGAATTTCATGTCGATACTAATCCTCCTTTTTCTTCATGTTCCAAAGAACAAAATAAATTGCTATGCATTAGCTTTAGGGCAAATACTGGATCAAGAGCTAAGTGGTAGAAACAATGTAAAGAATGGAGTATTGTTACCTGGTTGAAGATGGCAGCTTTCAATCAACACGGGCAAGTCTCTTGAGCATCCTTCGCAGCCACTTCATTTTAATCACTATGGTGACGTAGATCCAATCCTTCACACCATCGAGGAATAGGAAATAAGCGTGTCTCCAGGTTCGATCGAAGAGAAGGGAAGCACAAACTCCAAAAAACCCTACGGCAAATCCAGGTACCATTCCCATATACAACCACCATATTTCAGACTCCTTGATAACGTCATCAACTGGCATCCCTCCTTGAGATTCCTCTCCATTTGTGCATCTTTTTGACAGAGGAGGTCCACAGAGTCCGGCATTTCCGGCGAAGCAAGTTTCATTAAAACCTTAAAGTTGGGTGCTTGTGGGAATTTTCCCGCACAAGTTGTTGCATGACAAGTTTAACACTTGAAGAAATGTTAATCTCGACATGCTTTTTGGAATTTCACCTGAAAGATTGTTGTTTGAGAGATCGAGAGACTCCAAATTCACCATGTTGCCTACATTCTCTGGTATGCGTCCAACTAATTGTTTGTGAGACAAGTTCAGAGAGTGTAGATAGTGAAGACTTGAAATCTCATTTGGGATTGACCCAGACAAGAAGTTGCTTGAAAGATCTATGTTCCTTGTATACAAATCAGCAGCATTATATTCTAATTTTACTCCTTTTGTGACCAAATCTAACTCTTCCTCATAGGTGAAATGGATACCTAGACCTACCCAAACTTGAGAAAATGGTACATCATCAATAGCCATATCACTCATATTATTCAGGCATTTTGGTATGCTTCCTACTAGTTTGTTATGGGAAAGATCCAGGATAATAATACGTAAAAGCCGACATATTTGTGAAGGAATGTGGCTTATAAATTTGTTGGATGTAAATCGAAGAACCCGGAGATTTGTCATGTCTCCAATCCAACTTTGTATGACTCCAGTAAATTTGTTTTCACCCAAATCAATCACTTTTAAAGAAGAACAATTTTTTAGTGACAACGGTATATCTCCATATAAGTGATTCTTATGCAACCGTAATGATTCGAGTTGATACAAAGAACCAATTGATGTGGGGTTCTACCAAATAAAGTATTTTTACCCAAGTTCATATGAATCAATGATGACCAGTAAATCCAACAATCAAGAAGTTCTCCGGTCATAAGGTTGTTTTCCATATTTAGATATTCAACTTTATATTGCCTATTTGACTTTCGGCAAAGTGAAGAGGAAATAGTCCCTGAAAGATGGTTATTTGCAACATTCAGCACTCGGACATTTGATGACAAATGTGGTAGTTGGCCTGTGAACCTGTTGGAACTTAAGTTCACATAACTCGAGTTTAATAAAACATGGGATAGATTGCCACTAATCTGGTTCTGAGAAAAATTGATTATTTCGATGCCTGAAGCCCAGTCGCAAAACCAGTCTGGAGCTTTGCCTGAAATTCCCGCTTTTGCAATTGCCAAGTATTCAAGAGATATTTGTGTCCTTAGCCATGAAGGAAAATTTGAACCCATTTTATTCGACAATGATGCGAACACTTTTAAGTTGAAAAGGAGGAATCCAACTGGTGTTGATATTGAAGAATAAAGAGTTATCAAAAGCATAAATATATTTCAGGTTTTTAAGTTTGGCAAAATGCAATTCGGAAACTAATCCTTCGAAGTGGTTGGAGCTAATGACCAGCGTCTGTAAATTGGAAAGAAGCCCTATACTCTTTGGAAGTGTTCCATTGAGTTGATTGTTGTAAATGTATAATACCTCCAAGGATGATAAATTGCCAAGAGCTTTTGGAATAGGACTAGTGAATTTGTTGTCAGACAAATCAAGATACTGGAGGTATTTCAGTTGTACAAGTTGATCCGGGATTTTACCATAGATAGAGTTTCTCCATAGATTAAGATATACGAGGCTACTAAGATTGAACAACCAATTTGGTAGCATAGAATTTAAACTATTATATCCTAGCTCTAGGACTTGAAGGTTGGTTAAATTGACATACCCAAGAGGTGGATTCATGCTATGGAGGTTGCAACGGAACAAACATAGTTCAGAAAGAGAAGGAAGCATGCTGACCTCTTGAACCCAATTGCCTTCGTTTTGAAGGTTGACTGCAGTCAAGTCAAGAACTTTCAAGGTATGAAGATGAGCAACCCAACTGAGGTTATCCACATAAATTCCGTCTTCATTCCATCCCAGATTAATGTAAAGAATATTGGAAAGATTTCCAAGTTGATGAGGAATTAATCCCCCAAATCTAGCACCGCTGAGATCAAGATATTTGAGACTTTCCATTGAACCTAAAAAGCTTGGGATAGGAATACCTCCAAAATAATTCTGGCTCAAGTTCAAGTAACTCAAAATTCAAGTTCAAGCAGAACAGAAGAAATCACACCACTCAACTTGAACTTCTTTGCCTTTAGATGAGTCCCCTAGGTGTAGCCCAATAATCCGACCAGTTAAATTGTTACACTGAACTCCCGCCCACAAGCAGCAGTCTCTGTGAACAGTCCAAGGAGATAGGCGGCCCAATAGATCGGTTAGGCCTTGCTTGAAGTGAAGAAGGGCTTACTTTTCCTTTTCGCTACAAATTATATCCGTCTTTGCACCATACAAACTCAAGTTAAAGCAAGCAGTTGACAGTAATATCAGCCAAATTAAAGGAATCATGGCTCTTGTAGTGGAAGTAGCCATTATCTGCTTTCTCGAGCTATAGATCAAAGGAGTATTATTGGTATCAATTGTCAAAACACTGTAATTTATAATCATTATCACCAAGTCATAAACTTGATTTGACGAGTAGACTTTGACAAGTAGGCGTGGAATTAAAGAAAAATTAGACCAAAAAGGAGGAGCCTTGTTCGTTATCTTTCAAATAAAAATTATTTTTTGAATGTGAAAATTTTTCTAATAGATCCTCAAATTTAAAGTTCTTTGTAACGAAGCAAGGAGTAGCTTTCAGTGTATATTTTTAAAATAAATTCTTTTTAAATTTTTTCTTTAAATTTAAAAGTCGCTTTCCTTGAAATCTATCTATATTATTAAATGATAAACCAATCAGATAACAGCTGAATCACCCCTTGGGGGAGGGGTGCTACGGAGCACATTAGATAAAAATTAGTAAGTTAAAAAATTTTGTAGCACGGATTTCACTACATGAATATGCAAGGACTTACCTTCTTTCTTGCAGTATTATTATTATTATTATTATTATTATTATTATTATTATTATTATTATTAAGAAGAAAATTAAATGGGTTAAAATATAGTATTATTATATAATTTTTTATTTTGAACTAGAAAATTTATTAGGATAATTAAATTAAATTAAATTTTAATAATTAAAATGTTTCTAATTAATTTTTAATCGGTGGGACACGACTAGAATTATTTGAAAAGACCAAGGATACACTGGTCTCTTCAAAATAATCAAGGGGCGAATTGGACATTGACCGAGCCAAGGCACATGGGCAATTTTGTAGAAATATAGGGGCAAAATAATCATATTAAATCATCGAGATATTTTTGAAATTTAAAAAAAAAAAGAAATAGAAATTGCGTGAGTGTCCATGTTGTCGCACTGGGGATGGCCTCGCTGTTGGCAATTCTATCTCCCGGCAATAGTTTGCTATTTCACTATTTCAGCCTTACCACCGCCATCATTTCGCCAAAGCCGCCATTTTAACTGGCGAACAAAATCCCACATCGTCAGCCGTTGAAAGTGGCTGCACCTCCGGCCGACGTCGGAGGAACGGTCACTTGTTTTGGACAAGCAACCTCTTATCTGCCCATCCACCGTCTCTCGAAGTTCTTCTCTATACTGACATCTTCACCCTCTTCGCTATCACCATTGCAGATGGTGGAATAAATTTAGTTTTCACAATAGCTAGAGGAATGAAGGGTTGGGGTAAATTGTGTAGATGGAGGGCGGGTTGTAGGGGAAAACAAAAGGGAAAATCCCAACATGTTTTTAAGAAAATATTTAATATTGTTTTAATTTTTGAGTATTGATGGACAGATTTAATTTGGTACGTTGTTTCTCCCACTTCCTATCTAGAAGATATCAATTCAGTGCCACACGTTATTTTATAATATCAACTTATAATTCTTTCTTTAAATTTCTAAATAATTCATTTTTAAAAAAAAATTAGTAGCTCATCCTTTTTTTGGTCAAATTATTAATATTTAAAAATTTACTAGATTCTGACTAATTTAATTTGAATTAACTGATATTTCAAAACATTGTATAATTGGTTGCTCACCTTTTCATATCAATTTATAGCCTAAAAAATTAAGCCAATATGTTAGTTAATTATTTTATTTTTTAAGCCAATATAATTCTTTTTTTAAATTGGATGCTCACTTTTTAATATCAACTTATAAACTAAAAAATTAAGCCAATATGTTTAATATCAACTTAGAGACTAAAAAATTAAGCTACTATGTTGGTTGGTTATTTCCTTCCGAAAAATATTCCAAGAACCAACGATACAAGGATATGCACGAGGGAATATAAAAGATGAAGTAACGTGGTTTGATGAGACCTTCATGTGAAAAAAACTGTTTTGTAAAACATCTACTGGCAAAATCATTTTGAATCCACTCAAAAGCAATTACCAAGCAAGCAACATAATTGTCAAAACACAAATTCACTTTATTGGAATGAGCCCAAGGTAATACTTGATTCATAACACAGTACAACAAACAATGTTTCCAGTGACGAAGGAAAAAGAAAGCCACAGAAGATTTTAATAGGGTACTAAGTGTTGTCAAATTCCCACTTGACCATCATCTACCTTCAAGATCACTTTGATTGCTTCTAGTAATCATGTATTACATTCTGCAAACAAAAATATTTAAGTTGATGAAACTATTTAAACTTCCGGTTAAACTAGTGAATCAAAAACTAATTATCTTACCGGCTGGCCGATTTGATTATGATATAAGCAGGCGTTTGAGATGGGCTATTGAGTTGATAACTGCTATAAGTAAACAAAAATACAAATAAAAAAAGGAGTTAATATTTGGAAATACATATATTGATCCTTGCAATAGGGTTCACAACAAACACCATAGTAAGAATTCTTCTCTCTCTCTCTCTCTCTCAAATTGACAACGATATATGGAGAAGAAGTGCAATTTCTTCACGAATTCATGCATGTTTAGCATGGCCTAATAAGATAAAATGCGAGTTTTTGGGAGTGCAAGATGAAGCAACTTTGTTTATTTTGGATCCAAAAATGTGAAAATACCAACAAAAAAAAAAGAAGAAGGGATTATATGTGAGATTAGGATTTTATGATACAAGATTTCGAATTTTCAAAACAAATTATAGTGGAAAAATTCGTTCTTTATTTCCGTTTCTACTTTAAATAATAAAAAATGTGAATTTTGACTCCGCAATGTGGCCCAAAGCCAAAGATTATGCAGGAGAACTTTAAGGGCAAAATAGTTAAAACTCAAAGTTGATGATGTGTAAAAAGTGGAGGTGCAATTTATTTTGCAATTTACAGGGTGTTTAGATGCCTTGTAAAGATAAAAGTTGATAGGGCAGGTAGGATAAAATTTATCTTACTCCTACAGTAACCATAAAGATAAAGGTTGATAGAGCAGGTAGAATAAAACTTATCTTACCTCTACAGTAACTATATTTTTATCATACGTTCGGTTCAATTTAATAGCAATTCAGATAACAGACTAGATAATGAAGCAAATTACCAATTTGCTCTTGATCTTAGAGCTTTCACCTTTCCTCTCCCCCTTTCCTCTCTAGTGACTCTCCGGCGACTGCAAGGCCTACGTGTTCTTTGCCCGCAGATCCGGCACTTGCTCACGCAAGCGCCTAGAGATCCGACACCTGCACGAGATCGGGCCCCTCCCACATAGGCACCTGAAGATTTGGTGTTTGTTTACACAAGCACCTGCAGATCTAGCTCCTGCTCATGCAGGCACCTACAGATCAAGACAGCGGGAGGGGCGACGGTGGTGGGTTTCGTAGATGAGAGGCTAGCGGTGGTTTTGTAGAGGAGAGGCCAGCGGTGGTTTCGCAGAGGAGAGGGTTCGCAGAGAATGGGCAAGATTGTCCTAAAAAAAATTTACTATAGAAGTGTGAGAAAGTTTATCTCCCATGCCATCCTAAGATAAAATTATCACACACAAACTGATAAGGATATTGCACGGATATCTTATCCCATTCTGTTATAAACGTAGCGAATACGTGATAAATGAGGATAAGATATGATAATTTTATTATATCCTACCTTTTCTCTCAAAACGAACGCCTCTTTAACTGTCAAATCTTAACAACTCCTTATGCCTATACATTTTTGTATGTCAAGAGTTATGTCTTACTATAAAAAGTTGTTATGGTCGACTTATGAAATAGTTTTTTATTTTAATAATATGAAAAAAAAAATATTAAATTATCATATTATCTTATACTGTACATAAAAAATCCTAAATAACATGTACTTGAAAATAACAAGGACAAAGTTAACTCAATCATTCACATTTGTGGTAAAAATTATAAATTTAATAGAATCTATAGTGAATTTGACTTTCTCTTTCTTTTTGGTCTAAACTAATAAGTTAACAAATTTGATTAAAATGTAGATTAAAATTTAATTTGACAACATAATTTATGGATTATTTATCAAAATATAGACAATTTATATTTATTAAAAGAACCAGAATAAAGAGAAAAGATTTAAAGGGGAGACACCAAAGACCCTTTCTACACGGTCTGTCGGAAACGTTTTTCACTGTCTTAGAAAGGCATGGGCACTGGAACTATTGCGATTAAATAATAAACCAATAGACGGATAGATTAGTGACCTGAGCTAGTGATAACGAGAATCACGAGTCCTGGAATGGAAGCACTACCCATGACCAGGTGATAAGCTCGCTCACTATAATTGAGAGCATTAATTTATGATTGGATGATTAAGGTTCTCATTTTAATTCTTTTTACCTTTAATTAAATGGGTACGAGAAAGTTTTACTGGTCTAAATTTTCTTTTTCATCGGAAAACAGAAAAGAAAAAGAAATAAAAAGCATAGATAATGCTACCATCTAATTAGTATATTACTTTTGGAATTTGTTTGGTGGGTTCTTGAGATTTTTAGACAATCAGAAATTAGATAAAATACTAATTTTTGACAACTTTATTCATAAATTAAAACTGTCTGTATTTGGGCTTCAATTTTATTCAGAAATCAATTTTCTAAGTCTTCAAGAGCATAAAATGAAATCATTGCAACTTTATTTTGATGTACTATAATAAGATTTTTATAATTTTACTCCAAGAAGGCATAGAAATTTTCAAATTTTAATTTTTTCCACCGTATTTTAAATTAGAAAATGATAATGATTTCTATGCATTAAAATATAGATTTAAATTTAATTTAAAAAAATAGTTTACTGATTATTTATTAAAATATAAAAAATTTAAATTTATTAAAAGAACCAAAATGAAGAGATATAATTAAATGGGAGGCACCAAAGACCCTTTCTGTTCATGCTGCTGGAAACGTTTTTCACTGTCTTGGAAAGGCTTAATTATTGGGATTTTTGCTATCCATATAACCCCTTTTTGTCTAGGCGAGTAGACGCGGGATCATGAGAAATGAAACTAAGAAGGAGAATTTCCATGTATTTTCTTTAATTTAAAACTGCTTTTTAAACGCGAAAATCTTTCTAACAGATTCTCAATAATAAAATTGTCAGTAAAGTAGTAAAAAGTAGTTTATAGTATATGTTTTTAGTAATTTTTTTTAATAAAAGTTATCAAGAGTACTTACCCACTAAAAATCATGCTTTGTTTTCCTTTGTTTTTCTCTCTCTTTACTTTAAAAGTAGCTTTTAATTTTAAGGCGTTGTTTTCCTTTATTTTTCTCTCTCTTTACTTTAAAAGTAACTTTTAATTTTAAGGCGGAGACTACGGTACAACCTTTCAAAAAGGTTGTTTCAAACCTTCTCCATGTGGACCAATTATTATTGACCACGTGGATTACTCCAGGGACCAAAATATAAATACTTTGAAGGACCAAAGCAAAGTGCAAATATTTTGAGGGACCAAAGTGCAAATACTGCACTTTGGTCATCTTCTCTCACAGAAACCCTCGCTGCCGCATGCCTTCGCCGCCGCCACACGCCGTTCACCGCAGAACGCCGCACAGCTTGCACCCGTCTGCTTCAAATCTGCTTATCCGGGTGGGCATGATCGAACACTTCTCCGGGTGCAATCCATTCTAGGATCTCTAAGTCATCTGCGACGTCCTCGTAAGAGACAAGGCCAGAAGACTCCACCGAGAACGATTGTAAACCACTCTTGATCTTCTTGGTATTTCTTCTCAATGGTCCTCCTCCACCGGTGAATGGGTCCTGGTGCTTTCGTTTTCCGACATCAGCACCGTGTAGATCCATCTCCGATTCGGGGGATCCAATTCGTGTGACCTGGCGAAGAACCCTACCAGGCGATCGCGATTCTTGGTCCAGATTTTGAATGCGAAATCGATTGATTTGGAGTCGATCTGGACGTCGTTGTCGCAAATGAGGACGGCACGGGTGGAGATGAAAGGCCGGGGGAGAAATCGGGCGTTAAGGCTGTGGGAGGGCTGCCGAACGACGGAGATGGGGGCGGCGACCGCGGAGGATGAGACGTTTGTGGGAGAGGAGGGCGACCGGCGAGAGTTTCTGCGATGAGGAAGATGGGGGCGGCGACCGCGGAGGATGAGACGTTTGTGGGAGAGGAGGGCGACCGGCGAGAGTTTCTGCGATGAGGAAGATGATCGAGGCGACCGACGGGTGGAGAGGACGACGATCGAGGCGACCAACGGGTTAGCCCAGACGACGGCGGTCTGCGAACGGCGAGGAGGAAGATGATGAACTGATTCTGCGAGGCGAATGGCGAATGGCGAACGGCGACCGGCGAATGGCAACCAGCGAGGAGGGAGATGACCAACAGTGCAGTATTTGCACTTTGGTCCCTTGAAATATTTATACTTTGGTCCTTAAAATCATCCACGTGGCCAATAACAATTGATCCACGTAGCCTGCAATAATCCACGTGACCAATAATAATTGGTCCATGTAGAGACTGTTTCAAAACAGCCCTTTTGGACCTGGTACCGGAGTGTTCACCTAATTTTAAATGATTGCCGGAAACGTTTTTCACGGTCTTGAAAAGGCATGGGTGTTGGAATTATTGTGATTTATATAATCTCCTTTTGAGTAGACGAGTAGATGCGAAATAAAAGAAAAATTAGACCGAGAAGAAGAATTCGTATTCATCATCTTCAATTTAAAATTATTTTTTGAACGTGGAAATCTTCCTAACAGATCCTCAATATAAAGTTTTCTGCTGAGAAGCAAAAAGTAGCTTATATTATAATTTTTTAATAAATTCTTTTTGAATAATCATGCATCTTTTCCTATTTTTTTTCTTTTAAATTTAAAAGTAGCTTTATCTATACCATTAAATAACACACCAACAGGAGGACTTACCAAAAATCGTGCTTTGTTTTCCTTTGTTTTTTCTCCCTCTTTACTTTAAGAGTAGCTTTTAATTTTAAATGATTGCCGGAAATGTTTTTCACTGTCTTGAAAAGGCATGGGTGTTGGAATTATTGTGATTCATATAATCTCTTTTTGACTAGACGGGTAGACACGGAAGAAAAGAAAAATTAGACCGAGAAGGAGAATCCTTGTCCATTGTCTTTAATTTAAAATTGTTGTTTGAACGTGGAAATCTTCCTAACAAATCATCAACATAAGGTGCTGTTTGGTTTGCGGAAATGTTTCCCTTTTAATTTTTAATTTTTATTTTTTGAAAAATAATTTTCATTATAAGATTTTCAAATTTAGAAAACATATTTGGTTAGATTGTCATTTTCTATTTAAAAAAATGAAAATAAAGAAAATATGTTTAACTTATTTGTAATAAATTAAAATGAGAACTTAGTTGAGTGAAATTAGAGTTTTAATTGATAGCAGTTTAATTGAATAAATTAGAAATTTTGGGGTTTTGAGACAAAAACTGAAAAGTTTAGTAAAGAAGAAATGAGGGATCAAAATGAAATTTTACAAAAATAAACCGGAGACGTCTTCAACCTCTAGTCGGGTCACGATCGAGTCAAACAAACTCGATCGCAATGTGACTTCATCTCTATTGCAATTTCAGTTTTTTTTAAGAAATTTTTTCATAGATTTTTAAGGTTATGATCTAAATAACAATATTTCTAAATTAATTTGAAGAAATTCAAATTTCTAAGGTTGAAATTTCAGTGCCATTTTTCTCTATGAGCAACAATCCATGTTGAGATTTTTTCTCTATCACCTTTTGCCTTCTCTACTGCAATAGCCCGATTTTATATTTTACTTAATTAATTTTGGGTTAATTTGCAACAATTAAAATGTTTTGGGGCTAATTTGAAGTTGGGGGAGTTAATTGACAGAAGTAAAAGAGGCTGGGGCCGGATTGAAAAAAAAAAAGGGAGCTGAAAGTCGGCTGAAGAACCTGGAAGGAGCGATTTGCTCCAATAAGAGCAAAACAGCTCGAATTAGCTTTAAGGCTTGGTATATAAAATTGAGATGAGTCTGGGTGTAAGATTAATCGAGAAAATTAGTGAGAAAAGAGGGAAAACGAGGCTAAGGAAGCCGACGGTGCCGACGGGTGGAATTTCAGAAAAATCGGGACTTTAAGCTTGGAATTCTCCGATTAAAGGTCTCCGTGCAATTCACCGGGCTCGGAAGAAGGATTCTCGGCCTTTGATTGGTCCAGGTAAGCCCTGAATCGAGGTGTTCTTCAAGTTTTGGAGATCTAGGTCTGTTACAGACTCGGATCCTACTTTCGGGTGAAGGAAACGGACCCGGATGGTATCCGAGTCCGTCTGAGTCGAACCGGGCGAGTCGACTTGATTCACTAAGCCGACTCAGCCTCGGTTGGGTGCGGTTGGGACTAGGCTGGGTTGGGGCAGTCCTGGTTGGGCTCGGGTCGGGGGAGGCCCGAGCAAGTTGGGCCTGGCTCAGGAGGGTCGCGGGCCCATGGGCTGAGCCACGGGCCAGCCCAAGCGGAGGTTGGGCTGAGCTGACCCGCTGGGTCAACTCGACCCAATGAGAAAAAGACCGGGTCAACTCAACCAAGTTGACCTAGAAGAGAAATCGAGTTAACCTATTCCAGGAGGATACGAAAATCAGGGATAAGGCCAGATTGGGGATAGCAGGGAATAGCATATTCCGGAAATTTGGAATAAGGGTATGGAGTTGACTGAACCGGCCAGAAACGGTCCAATGTTTGACCGACCGGTTCAGTGGTCAAATGGACTCGGATTTGGGAAGTTGGACCAGTTCTGGATTCAGGAAGACATACCTATATAAACCAAGTGTGTTTGGAAAATTTTGGGTGATCGATTCGATGTGAACCGGCCGGTTTAGTGTGGTTCCTTTCGGGTGACCGGTTCACCGATTTTTAGGCTGGTTCTTGGGGAGATTGAATCGGTTCCTGGTTCAACATGATAAAACCTAGTTGACCATGAAATTTGGTGATGTTTAGATGTCGGGTCTAAGGTGAACTGGCCTCGATTTGCGTGTCAATGCTTAGAATTATGATTTTTGTTCAGCTTAATTTTGAGAGGTTCTTGACCGGTTCAAGGTGGTTCTTGGGATTTTTGGGCCTTCTGAATTCATTTTTGAGGGTTTTGTGGCCAATCGAGTTGAGTTCGAGGTAATTTTGGGATAGGGTTAGGCTGGTTTGGGAGTTTCGAAGACCGGTTCACTATGGGTTGGGGGTTGTGGAGGCTGGTCCTTTACTGTTATGGGTTGTTGAGCCGAAGTGTGAGTGTTAATGAGTCGTGCGGGATTCGGTGATGGGTAGTGGTGCCTCGGGATGCGTGTCAGGTGCGGGGATGGGATTTAAGTCCCGTCTTGGGCTGTCGAACCCGTTTGGGTATTGGTGACAGTTTGTGTGGTTTTGACTTCAGGTTCACCCGTGGAGGAGCATCGGGACCGTAGAGTTTGTTGAGGTAAATTGACGCTCTTGTTAGGCTTGGCCTGTACAGTGAGTGGTGATACCCTCCCTATGCATATATTTTTTATACTTATTTTCTAACATGATGACTGCATGGATCTGTGAACTGTGTTTGATATATGAATCTTGGAATGTGTTATATGTTTTTTAGACTATTAGTGAACTATGTTGAAATGTATCACTAATTTTCGAAGATGTGAACTTTGTACGTGTATGTGTACCTATTTTTGACTCGTGTGTGAGGATGGTGTCGTGTGATGTGATGTGAGGATGCCAGGAACTCAACTAGAGTACGAATCTGTAGCGTCCAGTGGTGAGTCGGCCTGGGTCGTGTGTGGTGATTGCGATGCCAGGAACTCGACTGGAATACAGTGGTCTGTAGTGTCCAGTGGTGAGTCGGCCTAAGTCATGTATGGTGACTGCGATGCTAGGAACTCGGCTAGAGTATGGTGATCCGTAGTATCTAGTAGTGAGTAGGCCTGAGTCCTGTGTTGTGATGTGAATTAATGTGCTGCGATGTGATGTTATGTGATGCTTGGTTAGCGATATCTTTCAGAGTATGTTTGATGTATTATCGATTTCTATATATGTAGGTATGGTTTGAATTGTGGGCTGATGCATATTCTAACATGCATAAAGTAGGTATCATCCGTACCACTGAGTTTCGCGACTCACATTTCATAAACTTTCCAGATGTAGGTTACTGTTCTTGAGTGTGTGCCAAGGGTGAGACGGTCGTCTGCCACTTCATTCGATGTACGGGTGAGTTCTTTGCTTACCTGTTTGTACTTTAGTGCTCCATTTATTACTCAAATAGGATCTTGGATTGTATTAGATGGGATGAGTTATATACGTGTGTTTTGGTTGGTATGAGTAGGGGTTGTTGTTGTGAGGCTAATTAGGGTCGGGGGACTCTAGTGCCGGTTACGGACCTGGGTTAGGGCCGTGACATCTACATCGAGCAAGCTCGTTGCCATTAAGCATAAATCAACCATAACAATATTTCTAAATCAATTTGAAGAAATTCAAATTTCTAATGTTGAAATTTCAGTGCCATTTTTCTCTATGAGTAGCAATCCATGTTGAGATTTTTTCTCTATCACCTTTTGCCCTCTCTACGTCAAGCAAGCTCGTCGCCATTAAGCATAGATCAACCAGAGCAGGAACACAACTGGTCGTCATTAAGCATAGATTGAATTGAGCAACAAAGATTGAGCCATCAAACCTGTCGCCATATTCACAGATCTGTCGATTCTGTTTGCAAAGCCTACAAACAATGCTTAGGATGATAGACATGCAACGTAGGGTCAATGACAATGCTCCAAATAACAGACAAGCAATGTAGATCGATGATGGTGCTCGATAGCATGACGATGAATAGTAGCATGAAAAAGAAGGATAAAAGAAAAACATTGAAAATCGTTTTATTTACAAATATACCATCACGTTTTTAGTTTAGGGTAAAAATACTGAAAACAACATTTTATTATTTTCAATTTTCAGTTCAAATTAGAAAATGTTTTAAAAAATAAAAAAAAACAATACACCAAATGCGCTTTTAGCACTTTTTTTGTTTTCAGTGAAAATAAAAACAAAAAAGGGCCAACCGAACAGGTGCTGCAGTTTTTCGTAAAGAAACAAGGAATAGCTTATAGTATAATTTTTTAATTTTTTTTTGAATAATCATGTGCCACTACAAGAAAATAGCTATTACCAGTGCACAAATTACGTCGGAAATCAACTTTTCGACGCACTTACCGACGCAAATAATTGCGTCGGAACTATGGTCGTCGGAAAAAATTTACCGACGTAAAGTGCCATGCGTTGGTAATTTTCCGACGCAACTTGCATCGATAATATATTTTAAATAATTTAAAAATTTTGAATTACCGACGCAAAATTACGTCAGTAAATATATTTTTAAATAATTTAAAATTTTATAATTACTGACGCAAAATTGCGTCGATAATGTATTTTAAATAATTTAATATTATTTTTAAAAAATAATTTATATTTTTTTTAATTTTATTCATTTTGCTGACGCTCCGCAGTTTGCGCATGTAGCAAATGCCTCATTTATCGTTCGCGAAGTCTGCGCCCAGTAGGGATCACACCCAAGACCTCATGGTTTCCCACCCGGTCTTATTCCACTTTGCTGAAAAGTAATTCTTGTTTCAAAAGTGTACCAAATACTCATTTATTATTCATCGCATCCATGTTTGGCAAAACCAATTAAATGAATAAAAATAATTAACGACTCGTTGGTTAAAAAATAATTTTTTAATTCAATTAAATATTAATATTTATGTTAATTACCGATGCAAAATTGCGTCGATAATATTCTTTTAAATAATTTAAAACTTTATTCTATTTTTTAAATAATTTAAATTTTTAAATTATATTATTTTCACTTTACCGACGCATATATACGTCGGTAATATAATATATTTTTATTTTTTAATAATTTTATTTTTTATTTTTTATTTTATTTTACTTTACCGACACAAATTTGCGTCAGTATTTATTATCGATACAATTTTTGCATCGGTAACTTTAAATTTTAAATTTATTTAATTTTTTATTATTACCGACGCATTTTTTGCGTCAGTAAATGCGTCGGTAATTTTAAAATTTAAATTTATTTAATACTTTATTATTACCGACGCAATTTTTGCGTCGGTAAATGTGTCGGTAATTTTAAATTTTAAATTATTTAATATTTTATTATTACCGATGAAAAAATTGTGTCAGTAAATGCGTTGATAATTTTAAATTTTAATTTATTCAATTTTTTATTGTTATCGACGCAAAAATTGCGTTGGTAAAAAAAAATTATTGTTGTTTATTTTTATTTTCTAAAATTTACCGATGCTTCCCTTGCGTCGGTAATTTTAAAAATTATTATTTTTATTCTTTTAATATATTACCGACGATAATAATGTCGGTAATTATTTTTTAACATTATCGATGAAGTTTTTACGTCGGTAATTTTGACAAGTAAGTTTTTGACAAAAAATTATCAAAAATTATGTCGATAAACCAACAAAATTCCTCGCGTCAAAAAATTTGTATCGAAAATCTCACATTTTCTTGTAATGCACGTTTTCTTATTTTTTTTTCTTTTTAATTTAAAGTAGTTTCATCTGTACCTTTAAATAATAAACCAACAGGGGACAGCTTAGTGACCCGTGGCAGTGGAAACACCACCCATGACCGGGGATTAAAGCTAGCCCCACTAATTGAGAGCAGTCATGTCAGGAGTAAGTTTCCTAGTTGTAGCTCACATAGCCCTCTGAACTACTCCCGCGAGAGGAAGCCTCCAGGTTTACCTCATTGTAAAACAAAATTTATACATGAATTTGGTAAAAAATTTTAACAATCAATATTAAAATTTATATGTTGAAAGCAAATTATTTTACATTTCATTTTAAAGGATTGCATAACCACTTGTGGTGATATTTCCATAGGAAGTATTTCGAGAGATCAGCTACCAGTTGTCCAAATAAAGTAGCCATCATATTAATATAGTATTTACTCTAAAAGTTTGTATTTTATGATTTTGATTTTATTGTATATAATATTCTAGCACAAGATAAGTATATAAATTAAATAGTGATATACATCACAAGTGAACTTAATTTGTAATATTTTACATATAACATACAGAAATGGGGCCTTATATAAAAAAGACAAAATAATATAGGATGAGGATATATATATATATATATATATATTTCATTTTCTAAAATTAATGGCCAAATTCAATTCAACTAATTAAAGCAATAACCAAATAAGAGATATATGTGTGTATGCGCATGTGAAACTCAAAAATACCAATTTAATTTGGACAACAAAAATGATCACAAATCACAAATATAAGAGAATACATGAGCTAGTATCTTCCCTTACGTTTTTTGAAGCGAAGGGATAAGAGAAAAAGGGGAGGAGAAGAAAAATAAGAAGCCTCGCAAGGACCAGTACTACTAATGTGCGAAAGCTTTGGGATGAATGAAAATGATGAAAACCACGTGGATAGATAATTCCAATTTCTAATGGTGTTTCCCTTGCTTGAGGAAGTTTAGGAATTGATTCGTGTCTTTTTGGGTTTCTAGTTAGCAGAATACAATAAAATAAAATAAACAGAAATCAATTTTAGCACTCAAAAGCAGAGACAGAAGTTAATAGAGATCAATCAAAGAATTGGTGCTGACATTGACGAGCAAAGTGGTTGAAGATAACTCTATAACTTTCAGTTTTGAGAGTTGGCAAAATTGACTTCAAAAACTATGCCTTTAAAAAGAGTCATTCCATCCAGATGGTAATGTTTGTAAATTGGAACGAGACCCTACATTATTTGGAAGGGATCCATTCAGATGACAACCAATAAGACAAATTATGTAATAACCCAGATTATTGACTAGGGGTACAGGTGATTAAATTAAGAATTTTAGGGTGAAATTGAAAAATTGGGGAGTAAAATGAACAGAACAAAATTCGGGGGACCGAATTGAAAAAAAAAATGGGAAAGGGGACCTTCGGCCGGAAGCCAGCCGAAGGATGTAGAAGGAATTAGCTCCAATAGGAGCTCAACACCTTGAAATTCGCTTTACCACTTGATATGTATGGGTAAACCAAGTCTGAGGGAAGAAATAATTGAGAGAATTCAAGAGAAATTAGGGAGAAAGACGAGCTAGAAGCTCCGTGGCATCGACGGGGACAATTTTAGAAATTTGAGGCTTTGGGTACGTTTTACTCCGATTAAAAGTTGTCAACCTGTTCGTCAGCTTCATGCTTGCCATTTCTGGCTTCCGCGGCTTAAGGTAAGTTGGATTGAGCTTGTAATTTAAAGCTTGGAGGATCCGGGTTTGTTACAGACCCGGATGTTGGCTCGGGCACCTCGGTCGGGCGAAGGAGAAGGGACCTGGCTAGGCCAGGTCCCGCACGAGGGTCGGCCCGGGCTGTGGGCCTGGGCTCAGCCCGACAAGGCTGCAGGGCTGCGACCCTGAGCCACGGGCTAGCCACGAAGGGGGGTTTTGGCTCGGGTAGGGAAGAAGGGACCCAGATGGGTTCGAGTCCTTATGCTGGGCTAGCCCACCCTATTGGGCTGGGCTCGGCCCAGAAAGGCTGCGGGCCCGCGGGTTGGGCCGCAGGCCAAGCCCAGGCAAGGCTGGGCTAAGTCGACCCGTTGGGTTGACTCGACCCAGTGAGATAAAGGCTGGGTCAACTTAGCCGAGTTAACCTAGAGGGGGAATTGGAATAGGATGTTCTGGAGGGATAAGAAATTAGGGATAAGGCTGATTGGGGGATAGTGAGGATAGCATAATCCGAGATTTGGGGATTAGGGTTCAAGGAGTTTACTGAACCGGCCAGAAACAGTTTAACGTTTGACCGGCCAGTTCAGTGGTCAAATAGACTCGGATTTGGGAAGTTGGACCGGTTCTGGATTCAGGAAGAAAATACCTATCAAACCAAGTGGGTTCGGGAAATTTTGGGTGACCGGTTTGAAGTAAACGACTAGTTTAGTGTGGCTCCTTTTGGGTGACCGGTTCACTGGTTTTTAGGCCAGTTTTTGGGAAGATTGAACAGGTTCCTGGTTTAACATGATAAAACCTAGTTGACCACAAAATTTAGTGATGTTTGGAGGTCTAGTTCAAGGTGAACCGGCCTCGGTTTGCATGCAGATGTTCTGGATTAGGGTTTTTGACCGGTTCGGCTTAATTTTTAGAGGTTTTTGACCAGTTCAAGGTGTTTCCTAGGATTTTTGGGCCTTCTGGATCTGATTTTGAGGGTCTTGTGGCCAATTGAGATGAGTTAGAGGTAGTTTTGACCCGGGTTAAGCCGATTCGAGCATTTTGGAAGCCGTTCGTTACGGTTCGAGTATTGTGAAGGCGGGATCCGTAAATTTGAGAGTAGATAAGCAAAGTATTGAAAGTTAGTGGGTCGCGAGGTCTCAAAGTGAGTTAGTGGTGTCTCGATATGCGTGCCAAGAGCCCGAGTCACTTCCGATGAGTGAGTTTTTGGGATGAATTCAGTTTCGATTCTGACTCATGGTTTGATGATTGTAAATACTCCAAGGGAGGTTTGCTTCGATCCTAGATCGTCTGCTTGAGATCTGGTATTCGATTTTGACGTGTCCGGTGAGTGACAATACTCTCTGTACTGTGTTTGTATTCTGGCTTTCTATTATTTTATGTGTTTGATTTCTGAACCATGTTATTGTTTCAGTACATGTATCTATCTGTTTTAGTATATGATAAGCGTAAAGTTATTCCTGTAATCGCATATATACATCTGTCTCAGTACTATATGTCTTTTGTTTCTGTATCTCTGTCCTGAATATGTATGTGATTCCGGTTTTCTAGCTTTTGACTCTGGTTCTGATCAGGGGTACCAAAGGCTCGGCCCACCGGACGGTCAGCCGCCGTACTGTGCGGGGAGTGCCCTGAGTCCGGACGGTTGGCTACTGTGGCGTGTAGGAGTGCCCTGGGCCCAATGAGGTGACCCTGATTCTGACTTTGGTTTTGATTCTGGCTCTAGTTCTGGCACGAGATCCCCAGTGCGACATCTATGCTCTGTGACTCTGATTCTGATTCTAGGACGCCAGGGGCTTTGCCATCGGGCAATTGGCCACTGTTGCATGGGAAGCGCCCTAGGTCCATCCGTGACTCTGATTCTGCTCTGGGATACCAGGAACTCAGTCGGCAGACGGTGGGCCCCGTATTGCACGGGGAGTGCCCTGGGTCCAGACGGTGATCCGCCGTAGCGTACGGGGAGTATCTTGTATCCATATGTGGCTATGATTCTGATATGTGTTATGTGGTATATTCTGATACTCTGCCTGATTACTGATCCCCTGATTTTGATTATGTATATGAAACTGCATGTATTAATTGAAGGAATGTGATTTTTGTAAACTGTGCTATTACTTGTGTGATACGTGTGTTTTGAATAATTTCAGTTTCTGTCATGGTATGCCCAGTTAGTACTGTCATTCACTGAGTTATATACTCATTCCTTTTTCCTCCCCATCTTTCAGATTTCAGTTTGATCAGCAGCGGTAGTTCCTGCTGCATTGGCTTGATTGTACGGGCATTTTCTGTATAATCACTTTTTGTACTCTAGACGCTCCATGTACAGTTAGATGTGTTTTGTAATATATATATGAATTTTTGATTAGAAGTGTTGTCTACTCTATTCTGATCAGAGGCTTACTAGGGTTGGTATGCCAATCCTAGTGCCAGTCACGCACCCGGTTGGGGCGTGACAAAAGTGGTATCAGAGCAAGGTTTTGATCTAGGAATACTGGAGTGGGGTTCTTTGGCAGTGTTTTTGTTATGATAGTGAGGGCCCCACTCTCATAATGAAAGGGCTACTGAAGACCTTTAGGATGTGTTTGGTGTCAGCACTTCGATTCTTCTGTGCCTGATTATTTCAATATCTCTTTGATCTTTGTACTTCATGTCTAGATGGATTCGCTAGTCGATGTGTACATGGTCCCTCGTGAGGACTTAAGGACGTCAGGGGATTCTACGGGTGGATCTGCCCTTCCTTCGACACGAGGTAATGGACGAGGCAGAGGACGAGGTAGGGGACGTAGGAAGGCGGCCAGATGAACTCAAGAGTTAGCTATGAATCGGGGCTTGACGGTGCTCGCTGATGTCGTGTTGGACTGATTGTAGACATACGGGGATTACAGAGGACGGTGACAGCTCTTACTGAGAGGGAGGTGGACCGGAGTAGGTAGCTGACATCAACTGGATGGACTCTGAGTAGTACTACTACGCCTGGAGGGACAACAGCAGGACTATCGATTCCTATTGGCATACGATCAGACACTTCTACGATTCCGTGAGGACAACCTCGATGCGATGGCATGCGAGAGGGAGGTTTACGAGGAGAAGGGTAGTTAGTGGCAGGTTCAGCTTGAGAGGGCGGAGGTCATCGTTTCGTGGACATCGACGTTTTAGACATGGAGGTTTTCAGGTAGGCAGTTATCGGGTACCGTCCCTACACCTAGTGATCCCGTCCCTCGAGTTGGCGACTGGTGAGTTGCTATGGATGCGAACAACGGGGACATGTGATTCTGAGTTGTCCATTTTCTCGAGGAGCTACTCCAGTGACGAGGGCTTGTTATCATTGCGGACAATAGGGACATGATGCGAGAGATTGTCTTCGTTCAGCAGGGACTGTTTTGGCTGTAGGCACTATGTCACAGATCGAGGGGCAAACAGTTGGGGAGCCGTTAGGCTCATGTGATCAGGGGAGAGATGATAGAGACGAGAGTGATGGCCAGGTGCCTACTATGGCTAGAGGTATGATTTCTGTTTGTTTTTTTGGAAACCTGTGCGCTATTCAGCTTCGGTTTTATCTATTTGTTCTGTCGGTGAGTTTCCAATTTGATTGGGAAAGTAGTTGAAATTGTTAGAGCATCAGCATTTTCAGATATTCTGATTGACAGTTGGTCTAGGAGACTCAGGCAGATAGTTTTGCTCGATTAGTATTAAAATTCGGGGATGAATTTTTTTAAAGGGGGAATAATGTAATAACCCAAATTATTGACTAGGGGCATAGGTGATTAAATTAAGAGTTTTAGGGTGAAATTGAAAAATTGGGGAGTAAAATGAACAGAACAAAATTCAGGGACCGAATTGGAAAAAAAAAAGGGAAAGGGGACCTTCGGCCGGAAGCTGACCGAAGAATGTAGAAGGAATTAGCTCTAATAGGAGCTCCACACCTTGAAATTCACTTTACCACTTGATATGTATGGGTAAACCGAGTCTGAGGGAAGAAGTAATTGAGAGAATTCGAGAGAAATTAGGGAGAAAGACGAGCTGGAAGCTCCGTGGCGTCGACGGGGACAATTTTAGAAATCTGAGGCTTTGGGTACGTTTTACTCCAATTAAAAGTTGTCAAACTATTCGTCAGCTTCAAGCTTGCCATTTCTGGCTTCCGCGGCTTAAGGTAAGTCAGATTGAGCTTGTAATTTAAAGCCTGGAGGATCCGGGTTTGTTACAGACCCAGATGTTGGCTCGGGCGCCTCGGTCAGGTGAAGGAGAAAGGACCCGGCTAGGCCAGGTCCTGCATGAGGGTGGGCCCGGGCTCGGCCCGACAAGGTTGCAAGCCCATGGCCCTGAGCCGCTGGCTAGCCACGAAGGGGGGGTTTTGCAAACTCGGGCTAGGGGCTCGGGTAGGGAAGAAGGAACCCGGATGGGTTCAGGTCCTTATGCTGGGCCGAGCCGCCCTATTAGGCTGGGCTCGGCCCCAGAAAGGTTGTGGGTCCACGGGCTAAGCCGTGGGCCAAGCCCAGGCGAGGCTGGGCTGAGTCGACCCGTTGGGTCGACTCGACCCAGTGAGATAAAGGCTGGGTCAACTTAGCCGAGTTGACCCAGAGGAGGAATTGGAATAGGATGTTTCGAGGGGATAAGAAATCACGGATGAGGCTGATTGGGGGATAGTGAGAATAGCATAATCCGAGATTTGGGGATTAGGGTTCAAAGAGTTGACTGAACCGGCCAGAAACGGTTCAACGTTTGACTGGCTGGTTTAGTGGTCAAATGGACTTGGATTTGGGAAGTTGGACCAGTTCTGGATTCAGGAAGAAAATACCTATCAAACGAAGTGGGTTCGGTGAATTTTGGGTGACCGGTTTGAAGTGAACCGGCCAGTTTAGTGTGGCTCCTTTCGGGTGACTAGTTCACCAGTTTTTAGGCCAGTTTTTGGGGAGATTGAACCGGTTCCTGATTTAACATGATAAAACCTAGTTGACCATGAAATTTGGTGATGTTTGGAGGTTTGGTTCAAGGTGAACTGACCTCGGTTTGCATGCTAATGTTCTGGATTAGAGTTTTTGACCTGGTTCGGCTTAATTTTTAGAGGTTTTTGACTAGTTTAAGGTGGTTCCTAGGGTTTTTGGGCCTTCTAGATTCGATTTTGAGGGTCTTTTGCGGCCATTGAGATGAGTTAGAGGTAGTTTTGACCCAAGTTAAGCTGATTTGAGCGTTTTGGAAGCGGGTTCGTTACGATTCGAGTATCATGAAGGCGGGTTCCGTAAATTTGAGAGCATATAAGTAGATTATTGAAAGTTAGTGGGTCGCGTGGTCTCAAAGTGAGTTAGTGGTGTCTCGATATGCGTGCTGGGAGCCCGGGTCACTTCTGATGAGTGAGTTTTTGGGATGAATTCAGTTTTGATTTTGACTCGTGATTTGATAATTGTAAATACTCTGGGGGACGTTCGCTTCAATCCTTGATCATCTGCTTGAGATCCGATATTCGATTTTGACGTGTCCGGTGAGTGACAGTACTCTCTGTACGTGTGTTTGTATTCTGGTTTTCTATTAATTTCTGTGTTTGATTTCTGAACTACGTTATTGTTTCAGTAGATGTATCTATCTAGTTTAGTATATGATAAGCGTAAAGTTATTCTTGTAATCGGATATATACATCTGTCTCGGTACTATATGTCTTTTGTTTCTGTATCTCTGTCCTGAATATGTGTGTGATTCCGGTTTTTCGGCTTTCGACTCTAGTTCTGATCAGGGTGCCAGGGCTCGGCCATTGGACGGTCGGTCGCCTACTATGCGGGAGTGCCCTGAGTCCAGACGGTTGGCCATCGTAGCGTGTGGGGAGTGCCTTGGGCCCAATGAGGTGACCTTGATTTTGACTCTGGCTCTGATTCTGGTTTCTGACTCTGGCTCTGGTTCTAGCTCTGGCACGGGATCCCAGTGCGACATCTGTGCTCTGTGACTCTAATTCTGATTTTGGGACGCCAAGGGCTCTCTGTCGTCGGGCAGTTCGCCACTGTCGCACGGGAAGTGCCCTGGGTCCATCCGTGACTCTGATTCTGCTTCGGGATACCAAGAACTCAGCCGATGGACGGTGGGCCCCGTACTGTGCAGGGAGTGCCCTGGGTCCGGACGGTGGTCCGCCGTAGCGTACGGGGAGTATCCTGTATCCATATGTGGCTATGATTCTGATATGTGTTATGTGGTAAATTCTGATACTCTGCCTGATTACTGATCCCTGATTTTGATTGTGTATATGAAATTGCATGTATTAATTGAAGGAATGTGATTTTTGTAAACCATGCTGCTACTTGTGTGATACGTGTGTTTTGAATGATTTCAGTTTCTGTCATGGTATGCCCAGTTAGTACTGTCATTCACTAAGTTATATACTCATTCCGTTTTCCTCCCCACCTTTTAGATTTCAGTTTGATCAGCAGCGGTAGTTCCTACGATGCTTCCATCACCGCTGCATTGGCTTGATTGTACGGGCACTTTCTATATATTCACTTTTTGAACTATAGACGCTCCGTGTACAGTCAGATGTGTTTTGTAATATATATGATTTTTTGATTAGAAGTGTTGTCTGTTCTGTTCTGATCAGAGGCTTACAAGGGTTGGTACGTCAATCCTAGTGCCGGTCACGTGCCCAGGTTGAGGCGTGACAAATTATCATCAAGCACTACAAGAAAATAGTCCTTCAGCAACGGAATTCCGTCGCTAAACCAATAAAATCCGTCGCTAAATGTATTTAGCGATGGAAAAAAATCTGTTGGTAAAACAGCCACCACTAAATTAGCAACGGAAAGTTAGCGACTGAATTACCAACAGAAAATTCGTCGCTAACTTACAGACAGAAATTCCGTCACAAATTACCAATGAGATTCTGTTACTAAATTCTATCGCTAATTTACCAACAAAAATTCTATCACTAAATTACCAACAAAAATTCCGTCGCTAAATTACGTCACTAATTTTTACTTTTGGTTGACAAATCTACAATTAAATTTTTTGTTGGTAATTTTTTTTCTAATACAAATGTCTGTTTCTAATAGAAACCTGTATTTCATTTTCATAATGCTTAATATAATGAAAAAATGCAATTTACTCATATTCATTAAAAAATATAATACAATCATATATTAATAGAAAATATAACACAATCATGAAAATATATATAATATCCAACAAATTTTCAAAGTCTTATTCTAACATGCATGTTTGCAATTTTAAATTATACAACAACTACACATAATATAACAGTGTTCTAGAAAACCAAAATAAAAAAATAAATAACAATCCTATTTATCAATGGATTAATGAGCATCTCATGTAAATGAACTTGGACCAATATCTTGATTCATCTTTTGAATAATATCTTGAATGAGAGATGGTACTGATGGTGTTTGTTGTTGTTGTTGTTGTTACAATAAAATTGTTGAAGTCTCATAAAGAACCCCGCCTCCCTTTTTTTGTTTTCTCGTAAAGAACTGCCTCTGTTTTTTTTGTTTCCTCAATAAATTCTGCCATTTTTTCTCCATTTTTTTCTCAAGGTTCTCAATATTAGAAATAGATTGTGGAGTCAATTAAGATGTATCATTAGGATATTGAGAAAAGATGATTGTGATGTACTAATACTTCATTAGCAAGATTGTTGTATCCAAATCCATACACAAAACCCTTAGATATGCCACCATAGTTGTTACCTAAGAAGTAGTATCAAATTCAGGTCGATGAGTAGACTCATCACTACAATATATTTGTGACTGAACATCCTCGTATTCATCCTGTTTATACAAGTAAAATAGATGCACCGAATTAGAAATAACATATTTGCTACTCATATATTAATAACAAGTAAAATGAAATTAATAATTCACTTATCTGAACTCTCTTTGACTTAAGTCAACATATTCACCTTTTCCTTTATCTTTTTTGTGAGTACGATAAAAAATATCAACTTCAGACACATTATCAGAACTCATTACTTTTTTCTACATCCAAAATAAAATCATTTAAGTAAATAACCTTTCAAGTTCATAATTTAAATTAAGAAATTCATTATAAAATAACAAATAAGAAATAAAATTATCATCCTCTTTTCATGCTCTCTAAAGGAATGAAACCACTAGTATATTTTGTGATAAATCCATCTTTCTCAGTCATTCTATTTTTCTAGCAATTCTCTTTTTTTCTTCCAATCCTCTATTGCAAAAACCTCATCCACCAATTTATTCCAATATCAGGATTCAACCATTTAGGGCATTGCCCTTCATTTTTAAAGGATCATTCCAATCATTAGTAGCTTTCATAGTAGCTTCATGAGTATCATTAAACATATTGATCATGTTTTTTGCAGATACATATGACCATAACTTTTTAATACCATGCTCATGCTTGAGCAACCATTGAAAATACTCCTATTATATTTCAAGTAAATAATAAATCAATAATAATATTAATTAGGATCGTTTAATCAATTGATCAGTGCATATATCAAACACTATTAAATTGTAGAAAAATAACTAATTACCTTAAGTTTGCCAAACATGTTGTCCTTAACATGTGTAGGAACTTCTTCCAAGTATGCCATGGGCCTAAATAACCTTTCCAAATATGTGTGATCTTTCTACTCACATTAATATTATTAAACCTGATCAATGCAAAAGTTATATTCTTGAATTTCAATGGATATAACATCTTACAAGCATAACTATATTTACAAGCATAACTAATAATTTCATATATGTTAAAGCTACTCTCCTTTTTTTTTTGGTTAATTTGCAGCATAGAAGATGCAATTTTAATAGAAGAGTCAATACAATAATACAAATACAAATAATATTTTAACTAATTAAGGTGATATAAAAACAAAAGATAGACAAAAAAAATTTTGTCAATTTTACCCATTTCCTTCTAGTTGTATTCATGGTCGCTCATGAGGATCATTAGGGGCACAACTCCCCAAGTTAGAGGGTCTACAAAAGAAGGCCCTCGGCTCGTCTCCCCACTTAACTCTTGGTTCATCTCTCGGCTGATCGAATTAGGTTTTATAGATACTGGATATTCATTACCATTATTTAATCCTTCCTTAAATAAATACCCTATTGGTGTTTGTATGTAAAATTTTCTAAATCATTAGCTTGACCCTTATTAAGAATTAATTGATGTCTTGAACTATGACCTTGTACTCTATATTCCTATCCCCTACCCTCTAATCCTCTTCCTCCCTTTCCTCTAGTTACCATCCTGCAAAATATATATATATATATAAACATAAAATAATAAAACATAAATAAATAAAAAATATAATTAAATCAAAAACAAGTAAAAAAGAAAAATCATCTCTAATATATCATATTCTACATTTTTCAAATGACAATATAAGAAAATAAACACATGTAACATAACAAATTAATAACTCATGCATACATACTTAGGTTGCAAGTTTTAATAAATTGTGAATAACTTTTTATCTTAGTATTTACAATCGTCATCATCATCGTAACATAAAAATTAATAACTCATGCATATATATTTAGGTTTCAAATTTTAGTAAATTGTAGATAGTTTTTTAACCTTAGTATTCGACGTCGTCACCGCCGTCGTCATCATCATCTCCCTCCTCATCCTCCTCCTCCTCCCTTATATGAATTTCTTCATATGGAGACTCATCTAGATCAACCTCTAGATATTCATTACCAGGATCTACCAAAAGATGGTACTGATCAAGATCAACTGTGAAAGATATTTCATGTGGTGCCAATATATGATTTCTTGAAAAGAACTATCAATAATTTCTTCACTGTCTTCATCCTTTAATGGGATATCTGTCCTACTTCTAGCTTTGATTTTGCATACCACTATCCAATCACGTCTATCTCTATTTGGAGATAGGAAACTTGTGTAGTTTACTTATTGAGCTTGATTAGCTAATATAAATAGATCATTTGTGTCCAATTTTCTCATATGGTTGATCTCAACAAGGCCAAAACGTGGATAAACTTTAATCCCTCTATCAGAGATATCGTACCAATGACATTTAAATAAAACAACCTTATTTGTTGTTCCATAGCACTCCAACTCAATGATGTCCTCCACAAGCCGATAATAATCTACTTCATTTTCATTCCATGAGCTTCCTAACACACAAACACCACTATTCATTGTTGTTTTATGACAGCCAGAGTCTACTGTATGAAACTTAAACCATTTGTGAAGTAACCTTTGTGAGATTTAACCCAACGACTCAGTCCTTTAGATAATAACTTTATCCGCTCATCTATATTATTATGCTCATTCATCACCTGTTTAAAATTGTATTAATGAACATAATTCATAAATATTTAATCATAAGGGAAAAAACTTATTCTTACATAAGAATGTAGCAAACTTGGAAAGTTTCTATCACGTAGCACGTCAAGTTCCTTATTAGTTAGTTTTGAATTTTCTCTCAACATAACTTCATCAAATTGATTGCAGGTGTTTGAAGAACAATTTCCAACATTATTTTTAAGAAAAAATATGTATATTTTAAATATTTTTGTACATGATACTTACTTCACAAATGGGATGATTCTCATCACAATTTAGCAAAATATATCTATGAGCAACTTTTAACTCATTCTCATCATACATGTGAACAAGTTGTTGAGGACCAAATGCTCTTCCTGAATGTGTGAAAATGGAAAGACGTCCTCTAGATTCTACCTCCCCACCATCATCATTATGTAGAACTCGATGCAATCTTTTTTCTACACTGGGCTCAAATACAATGAACAAAATGTAAAAACCTCCTCAATGATATATACCTTTACAATAGATCCTTCAACTCGAGCCTGATTTTTCACTTTTCTCTTTAATCGATGAAGGAACCTACAACATATAATTAATATTAAAACATCTTTAAAATAATTAAACTAACTTTTTTTTATGATTGAACACATATTACCTCTCAAATTGATACATCCACCGATATTGCACAGATCCACCAACCTTCGCTTCAAATGCCAAATAGATAGGTAAATGTTCCATGCACTCAAAAATGCCGGAGGGAAGATTTTTTCAAGTTTGCATATATGCCTCTACAATAATATTTTTAATAAAAACAAATAAATAAATAATGTGGTGGAAGAATAAATTTGGTTAAAAAAGTGTCCCGGTCACGTGATGGAGCAATCTTTTCTTGTGGCCCGTGACTCCAATCACTTCATTGACATATAAAGGTGTTCAGCATTCAAAGAGTAGTTTCATCATCCAACTTCCAGGTTGTGGTTTGTGGAAGGTCTACTCATTTCTCTCTCTTCTTTTTTTTTCTTTCTCATCCAAATAAATAGTCAAAATTAACTTACTATATCCGAGGATTTTAAATGTATTTTATCTGTAACTTGTACTTTAAATATTTTATATTTTTGGTGCAGTAAAATACAAGATAAACTATATACACATAGTGACGGAGAAGTGATTTTTAAAAAATAATTCATGAGTCCGTCTAAAATATAACAAATTACAAGATGACTGGACTAACTTCCTACATTGATAATATAATCTTGAATTTGTGACCCTTTTCTGGAGGTGAAGAAGGATAGGTCAACAAGCATTAAACTAAACTTTAATAATTAGCTGATAAATTGCAAGTAGACACATACAGTCTTCCTTTAAGATTTCATGGTAATAAGATTATTGTCTTTTTTATGCTTTATTCTTCATCATATCAAAGCTTTTTTTTCTTATTTAATATTAGTTTAATTATTGTTCTTATTTTTTAATATATCTAAATTTATTAGTAGCTCAATTTATAAAAAACTATTTTATATTTAACATTTAATCTAACGAGTGCGTCCTTCCTTTATTCAAGCAATTTAGGTGATTCAAATGTTGATATGGGGAAAGAAACTAGTGAATTGTCTCGATACTATTTTTTTATTACAGTGAGAGCTCTATTGCAAAAATAATGTCCCAAAGCACATTTCAAAATATCAAAGTTCTTACAATTCTGCTATATTGAAATAAATCTTATGCCTATCTCGTGTCTTCTTTATTACATTATTTGAGGCTCCATTCTAGACCTCAACCTCGGCTTTATTCTTCAAGAAAATTAATTAATTGTAGCATATTCAGTTAATTCTAGCCATCTATCTCCCTAGTGTTCGACAAATTACCAATGAAAACAATCTTGTCACTAAATAGTAATAGAAAATACATTCTATCGTTAAATTAACGACGAATTACCAACAGAATGCATGGTTCTGTCACTAAATCAGCAATGGATTACCGACGGATTGGTGGTCTGTCGCTAATTTAGCAATAGATTGGTGGTCCATCGCTAAATAGTGATGAATTAGAGTTCCATCGCTAAATTAGCGATGAATTTAGCAACGGATTGGTGTTCCATCGCTAATTTAGTGACGGATTTACCGATGGACTACAATTCGTCGCTAAATTAGCAACGAATTTACTGACAGACCGGTAAATCTGTTGCTAAAATACTGATAGATTTACCAATGGACCCCAATCCGTCCCTAATTTAGCGACGGATTTACCGACGGATTGGTTGGCCGTCACTAATTTAGCGACAGATTTACCGACGGATTGGTTGGCCATCACTAATTTAGTGATGAATTTATGGTCAGTTGCTATTTAGCGACTAATTATCGACGAATTATTTTTGTCGCTGATTTAGCGATGGATTTAGCGACGGATTGGTGCACGGTTGCTAATTTAGTAACTGATTACCGACCAAACTTATGTCCATCACTAAATTATCGACAGATTACTGATGGATTGTTATCTGTCACTGAATTAGCTACGGATTACCGACGGAAGGTTGTCCATTGCTGAATTAGCGACAGTTTACTGACAGACTATTTTTCGTCATTGATTTAGTGACGGATTTAGCGACGGAATGATTTAGCGATGAATTTATGTCCGTCATTGATTTAGCAATAGATTACCGATAGATTGTTTTCCATCACTGATTTAGCAACAGATTGCTATCTGTCACTAATATGGCGACAAATTTAACGATGGATTGGTAATCCATCACTAATCCGTTGCCAATCCGTCGGTAATTAGCGACAAACTATTCTGTCGCTAATTTTCCATCACTGAAGCTTTGTGTTCTTGTAGTGAAGGATGACAAGTTACCAACAAGAGATTTTCTTTTTTGAGAATTCATGAAGAGACTTAATTTGCTCTAATGTTCCTCCAATTTCCTATTTAGAAGACATCAATCCAATACCACGCGGCATTTTGTGATTTGAATGGGCATTGAACTTTTCAGTAAGCTAGGATTATGGGATTTCTAAAACACGATACAATAGTTACTACCACCCATCAAACAATGTCTAACCAATACCCGGATTAGTTTCTTTTAATACTTTTGGGATACGAGGGAGGCCTTAGGCATTTTTACTTTCTTTTCTTTAAATTCACATGTGCTTTTTGGCTATGGACACAATCACAAGAGTCAAATTTCTACTTGGATATCTAAAGCCACATCACATTTGCTTAAAAATCATAATATTTTCATGTTTGTATACTCGAATTTATATTGTTGCTTTGTAAAAATATTTGAGAATCCACAATGTTTGGTGGATTTTCGGGGTGCCTGACCTAGAGCATAAGAGGTCGAGTGGAAGGTGGTGCATAACTGCTTATGGTTCCACCTAAGAACTTGTGTTATTCTTAAGAATGGTAAACTTTTATCGACCACATTATGGTTTTAGCAAATTTATAGCACTCGATCTTGAGTGTAGGAAATGAAATGGAACAGGAGTGTATGAGCACTCATGATTCCACTTCATGTAATTTTGCGTCTATTTATCTCTTGAAATAATGGATCTTTTCTTGAGAATGGATTGTTTCAAAGAGAAAGATTTATTTGCCTTGCATTCTGTTTTCGCATTGATAAGCGCACTTAGATAAATTTGTGGTCATAATTTTAAGTCCAATATGTAGGATAAAATGTGAAAATTGCATAAATAATAAACACTAATCAAAAGAGTTGAGAATTACATATCTAACGCCATTGATCAATTACTAGAATGAATGTGAAAGCAAACTGAGACTGGTATCCACACGTCTACCAGAGACTAAATCCTTCTCTCCAACTTCCTAGAGACAGTAGTAGATGGGGATAATCATGCTGGGAGTGGAGAGGGAACCTAGCTACTTATTTATAAACTTAGGTGTCCCTCTCATTAAAGGACTCCTAAGTCAGTTAGGTTTCTCTCCCATTAAGGGATTTCTAAGTCGGCTTACACTGTAACTGTCCTACACCTCACTACAGAGTGTGCTATCTATCGCACAAAGTCCAAATAATCAAATCACGTACATGGGCTTAGATCATATACTTTAGCCCGTTTTTCATAAAAATAAATTTAATTAATTAACTTTAGCCCATTAAAGTTTTTTCTAACACTCTCCCACTTAGGCAAAGTTAATTATAATTAAAAATTTTGAAAATGACTCTCAAACTGGATAATTAACAAAAAATGATTATTTGTGGCCACAATTTAAAAAACTATATGATCCAAAAAAAAATAGCACTCTAAATTGCTCGAACCAAATAATATCAATTATGTCGAATCATGGGGGCTTTGTATCTTTAATTGACATAAGACCTATCCATGGTCATAAACACAATCAACATTATTGCAATGAGCAGTGCGGTGTAACAGTGTAGCAAGAAAACGGCCTTATGTGATCCAAAACAACCATTTTCAATGTCAGTCCAGGATTTCTCAATCAACATGCTCAATAATGACATGCACAAGAGAAATCTGTTCCTCAATACTTGTTCAAAATACGATGCATAGGAGGAACCTGTACTTTAGTGTGATACATGTAAAATCTAGAGATATCTGAGATATATCTTATGCAAATAAACAATCCATAACATGTAACACAATATTATGTAAAATAGCATATCAATTATTATAAAAAAAATATTAACATCAATACAAAAATACTCCCACTAACCAAGAATATCAAAAGAACTCAAAACACCCATATTTACAATATGCTTTTGAAAACATATAGGTGTAAGACCTTTTGTTAATGGATCAGCTAGCATAGAATCTGTATTGATGTATTCCATAGTAACTTTTCTTTCTTCATGAAATCTCGATTGTTAAATATTTAATCCTATAATGAGATTTTTTAACCAACCTGTTTGACTAACAACACCATAACATGCAATGAACTTAGCTTGCATAGTGGAGGAAGCTGTAAGGGTCTATTTCACACTTTTCCAAGATAGCACCCTTAGCTAAAGTAAAGATATATCTAGAAGTAGATTTTAAATCATCAGGACATCTAGCAAGATCGGAATCTGTATATCAATTAGTTCTAGGTCATCAGCTCTTCTGTACACAAGCATGTAATCTTTGTTTTTTGTAGGTATCTCATTAACCATTTAGCAACGACCAAATGTTGATTCCTAGGGCTAGACAAAAATCTGCCTAAAACTTCAACAATATAAGCTATGTCCGGTCGAGTGCAAACTTGAGCATACATTAAACTTCCCACAGCACTAGCATAGGAAACTGTATTCATTTGCTGTTTTTCAAGCTCATTTTTGGGGCATCAACTCTTACTAAATCTTTCACCCCTTATCACAAGCACATTACTAGGTTTACAATCCTGCATATTGAATCTTTGAAGCACCTATTCAATATAAGCTCTCTGAGAAAGGCCTAACAAGTATCGAGATCTATCTTTGTAGATTTCAATGCCAAGTACAAAAGATGCCTCTCCAAGATCTTTCATATCACAAGTTTTATATAACAATTATTTAGTTTCACTGAGTAAACCAAAGTCGCCACTGGCCAACAAAATATCATCAACATAGAGAATTAGAAAAATAAACTTACTCCCACTAATCTTTAGATAGATACAATTATCAACTGTATTCTCTTCAAAACCTAGGGAAATGACAACTTTATCAAATTTTAAAACCCACTAATAAGAAGCCTGCTTTAAACCCATAAATAGATTTCTTTAAGTTGCAAACTAGTTGCTTCTTTCCTCCTTCTTGAAAACCCTGAGGTTGTTTCATGTAAATTTCCTCTGTAAAATTACCATTCAGAAAAGCAGTTTTGACATTCATCTGATGTAATTGTAATGCACTACTAATGTCATAATAATGCGAAAGGAATCCTTAGAGGATACTAGAGAAAATGCATCTGAATAATCAATTCCTTCTCTTTGAGTAAATCCTTTAGCAACCAATCTTGCTTTAAAGCGCTCAATTCTACTTTTAGCATTTTTCTTTATTTTGAATACCCATTTGTAATCTATAACTTTGCAATTTTCAAGAAGTACAACTAATTCCCACACTTCATTATTAGCCATAGATTGAATCTCTTCTTTCATGGCATTTATCCATAAGTTTGACTGGGTGGAGGAAATAGCTTCTTGATATGTTATTGGATCAATAATCTGTCCAATATCATAATCATGCTTCCCAAGATGAACATAATAATCATTAGGCATGACAGATCTTTGTTGTCTCCCAGATCTTCTAGGGTGTGCCTGCTCACATGGTTCTGCAGAATATGGATTTTCTTCATAAATAAGACTATCATCCATACTTACAATATTATCTTGAACAGGTGTGGAGATAATAATATCATCCATAACAGGTAATGGGAAAATAACAGACATATCCTGAGTAGTCTCAACATTCACAACTTTGGAGGGTTCAATCTCTGCCACATCAAGTTCAAGAAACTTTGTAGTCAATGACTCAAAAATTTTGTTGCCTTTCTCAAGACAATAGAATCTATACCTTTTTGCATTGTCTAGGTAACCCATGAAAAAACAGCAAACAATTCTGGGTCAATCTTTTTCTCAATAGGGTTATATAATCTTACTTATGCAGGACAACCCCTAACCCGAAAATGACTAAGGCTTGGTTTTCGGCCAATCCATAATTCAAAAGGTGTTTTAAGGACAGATTTACTAGGTATCCTGTTAAAGAAGTATAGAGCTATTTTCAAGGCCTCAGCCCACAAAAATTCTAACAAGTTAGATCTACTCATCATACTCTTTATCATATCTCTAATAGTACGATTATGTCTTTTAGCTACACCGTTTTGTTCTGGGCTACCAAGCATGGTATACTGAGCAACAATTCCACATTCTTGTAGATATTTGGCAAATGATCCCATATGCTGTCCAGCAACATCATGTTTCTCATAATATTCTCCTCCTCAGTCATATATTACAATTTTGATGACTTTTTCCAGTTGCTTTTCAACTTCATTTTGAAGATTTTAAATTTTTCAAGAGAGTCAGATTTTTTCAAGAAAGTCTTTGATTAAATAAAGAGTGTGTTACCCATCGCACAAAACCCAAATAATCAGATCATGTAACATAGGCTTGGATCATAAACTTCAGCCCGTTTTTCATAAAAATAAATTTAATTAATTAACTTTAGCCCATTAAAGTTTTTTCTAACACAATATACTTAAAATTTGAATTAAGGTGAGAACTTTAGTTCTAGCCACATATAATATGAGGTGACAAATTCTTTTTGAATAAATATTTCAAGGGTTCTTACCCACCAAAAATCATGCATGTTTGCATAAATTGATACTTTCAGGTGTCCTGATTGAACATAAAGACTTAAAAATAAAAAATAATAAAAATTGTTGCCAAATGTGGTTCTATTAAAAGCTACAACCAAGGGTGTAGTCCATGGTTCAGTCAAAGCTCGCACTGGAAACTTCATGGGTTTGCCAATGTAGTATCCACACTAGGCTTGGCCCTATTTAACAAGCCCGACCCACCTTACCAAAGCCATCCGACTTGGAAAAAAAATGTGTTAAGGAAAACAATATTCAAGTACAAATTTGTAGTATCATGGTGAGGCCATAAATAATTGTCACCACCCAAACAGGGGGTACGTGACCAGCACTAGGATGGACTTACCCACTCTAGTCAGCCTCACGAAATCACTATTGAAATAATTCTAAGTATGAAATTTTATAAAAATTTCTGCAAAGCCTCCCCTAAAAACAAGACATATCGCAAATTTTCAATTTGTGCAAAACACGATTTATAAATCCTAACAGCAACCCAGGTAGTTAATATACATATATGCAAAGTAACAAAACCATGATTCACATCTACTCAATCGCAAGTAAGTAAATCGAATTCTAAACTTTTGAATAACAACTAGACTACAAACATAAACTCTGATTTAATACAAGATACAGATATTCCAATATAAGTACAAAGTTCCTATCTGTGGCAATCCAGAGCAATGTAGACCGCTACCACTCGAAGTATACATATGATGCAAGCAAAACAGATATGCAAAATAATAGCCCACACGTAAGCACAACTGTGTGGGACTCACCGAAGTATGCCCCGACTTAGTGGGGAGGACCGACTTCAAGATCAACGCGAAAATCTAAAGGGAAAAGAAAATATAAGAGGTGAGACTACGTTTCAGTGAGTAATAATATGCGACACCAAAAGTAAAAACATATAAGGAGATATTAGTTTCACTTTTCCATATCAATACATCATATCACTGCATACACCATGGAGTAACAGAAATGCAATCCAAAAGCAACTAATAGATGCATAGCAAACCAGGTACAATAGGCAGAAATTATAGACAGGAATCATGAGTACCGACCGGCCCTACTTACCGCTGTCCCTACTTACTACCATTCCTACCATACACAAATATCACCAGAACCGTATCACACATGAACAACACAAAATTTTTTCATTTCTGCACATCAATTATTTCAATCATTATATCGCAAACCGCATATATATATATATATATATATTAACATACCGAAACAAACATGAAGGGAATTATAATACTTGCAAATCATAGAAAACTATATTACTACTCATCAGAATAGTGAATGGTCTAAAGAGAAATAGGTGTTTGCTAGGGGTTTCAGACCGGTTATCCGAGGCTTAAGAAATCATAGACCATCGGCAAGTCAGACCATAGCATACAGCACCCGACAATCGACGCTCGGGTCGGGCGGCACAGGTGCAATTTGGACAGTCAATTTTCGGGCAGCTCAGACGAATCAACTCTGGATAGCTCGATCAAGTTGGGTTCCTAGTGGCTCAACTCGGACCTGTGCATCTCGGGTCAAAATGGTTTGGGCTGAACAGCTTGGGTCGAATGTTTCCCGGCGGCACGAGCGGAGCCAAGTGGCTTCGGGTTGGGACAACGGAGACCCGTTCGGTTTTCCAAGCAACTCCAAGCAACGCACACGGCCTGGTTTCGGGCGGTAACAACCGAAGAAAAACAGGTCGCTGGTTCGGCCAACTTTGGACGAAGCGGGTCAGCGCGGGACAGCGGCTGGTTAAGGCGGCGGTGGCCTGAGCGACTCAAGCTGGTTCCGGGTCGGGCGTCGCTGTTTCGGGCTAAAGCTGGTTCGGGCGACGGTGGCTCGAGCAGTTCTGGTTTGGTTGGCTACGGGCAGAGCGGGTCAGGCCACCGGTTTGGCTAGCTTGCGGACGGGGTGGAGCAGCCCGGCTGGTTCGGCCGGCTTGCGGACGGGGCAAAACAAGCCCGTCTGGTTCGGCCAGCTTGCGGACAGCGCGGGACGACGCTGGTACGAGGCTCGGGCAGCGGCGCTGGAGCGACAGCTTGGGCAGTGCAACAGGCAGCTGGTTTAGGTGGAGCGACCGTCGGCTTGTTCGGGTGGTCAAGCTACGGGCCGACTGTAATTTGACAAAGAAGAAGAAGATGATGGGGAGAGTGGAGAGAGAGAGAGAGAGAAAAAGGAAAAAGTGAAGAGAAAAACTAGGGGCGAGGGAGGAAAACCGACGCAAAGCAGCTCGCATTGGTGATTTCAATGCAAAATGCATCGGAAATCTCTAAAAAATGGCAGAAATTAAATCAGTCTTCTGTCCTATTTTCTAATGCAACAATGTCGGAAAAAATACGTCGGCGATAAAATTAATTTTTCTTTTTTATTAACGACAAAAATTTTCCGACGTGTATTCCTGATGCTAATGCACAAATTTAGCGACACATCGACTTGCATTGGTAAATATTTTTTATTTATTTAATAAAAAATTTACGAACACTTTGTATGCGTAGGTAAATTAAAATTTTAATTAATATATCACATACTTAATTTTTATATTTAATTAATTTTGTTGATTGATGCAAATATTGTGTCGGTATGAAATTTATTTAATTTTTTAGTTTTTCATTTTTTTATTTTATTTATTTTTAAATAAAATTCTTTTGCCCACTAATATGCATCAATCATTATAAATTAAATTAATTAAATATATTTATTTTAATATTTTTGTTTTATATTTTATTTTGTTATTTATTAAATTATTATTATTTTTGTTATTTTATTTCAAATTTTACTATGTAACCATTTTATTTATTTTTTTAGTATATATTTTAATGTAATTTATTCAACAACATCACAAAATGTAAGAATAAAAAATAAAAATTAAATATTAAAATTTAATTATAAGAATATTCAAATATCCAAATAAAAATACAAATCAATGTTAGTACCAAAAAAAAAAAAAAAAACTCCTAAAGATCACTATCACATAAATTAGATGATGAATCTGAATCATGTATAGGAGATGGCGGATACCATGAACCAAGTGGTGGATTCTTCGTGACTGCAATCATCCTGTACAAATCCTGTAGAGTGACCTCCATGTTCCCCATCTTTGTTCGAATCTCCTTATTTTCTTTACAAAACTCCTTATTTTATTTGCAAAAATTCGGCATCTTTGATATTAGGAAAGAGGAATAGGCAAGTCTAACTTCTAAGACCATATACATGACCAAGGGCTCTCACTATAGCAAACTTCTCCTAGAGCTTAATGTTTAACATCCGTTAAATCTTTAGAGTAGAGGTCTTCCAAGTGCAAACTGAAAAGACTGAGAGCCTAAAATTCAGTCTATATGTACAAATAATTTACAAATTAAGTTAAAAAATAAAATGATTGATTAAAATAAAATAATAATAACATTAATATTAATTAAAATAAATAAAAACAACTTACAAAAGTCTTCTTTGACCGCTAATCCACCCACATCAAATCATTGTCCTTCCTGGTCATGTGAGTATGCTTGAAGATTTCATAAAAATGGAGAGTCCGGTGGGTCTCTTTTTCTTGCAATACAAAATAAAAAGTTTTTAAAATAATTTTAACTATCAAATAATAATAATAATTTTTAAAATATTAAAACTTACTATTCTTGTGGCATGCTCATATGGAATAATAGAGCTTTCTGTGTAAAAAGAATCTCCCTTCTCTAAATGTCGATCTCCTTTATTTTGAGCAACTATTTTATTGAACCTTTTTCCCTTCTAATAAACTTGAAGCTTATCTTACGTAAAGGGCGGAATCCAATTTGGCCTACCTCTGATCCTAACATCCCTAAACATATTTGACAGCTTAAGAGATCTATGAGAATTGAAGATCTTTCTAATGACTAGTTCGTCTGGTGGATCTCAGTATAGTATTTCTGCATAAAGACAAAATCAACCAATTAATGAATAATTAAAAATATTTAAATAAAACATAAAATAATTGAATATAATTGCATGGAAATATAGACTCACAACTCATCAAATCATAAATCCCATGGGACTATCCTCCAACTGGTATAACATGATGTAAATTTTGCTCAAATGATGCTATGATAGCACAAGCAGCGGGTGTTGAAGAATGAAATTTAAAAACAAAAAAATTACAACCAATATCAATGAATTAATTTTAGAAAATAATTAGCAAAACTCTTAAATACTTGGTATTTATTAATACTAACCCCACTAAACCAACAGATCTAATCAACGCCTTTCCAAAGTGCTAAGTGATCCAACTTGAGCTAGGAAAGATGGAGAGGAATCAGGTACGAGAACAGAGGGAGTGGGGCAATTAGTAGAGATAACAACACCGTAGGTAGATGCTAAGAAAGGGGGTACTCCAAGAGTGGATGGAACATGAATGTATCTTGGGTTAGGCATGAAATGTGGAGGTGTTAGCATGTGCTAGGAATGAGCAGCCCTATAGTCATAGCATGAATGTGTAGGGTCAAGGTACTCTATAATAATTACTAGAGAGAAAGGTCCAGAAAGAATGTGTAAAGAAAGATCTCGTTGTTGTTGTTATTGTTGTTGTTGTTGTTGTTTATTTATTTATTTTTTTTCTGAACAGAATCTGTCGCCTTACCCTTACCGTTGTTGGAATTAAGTCGGAATCCATCTATATTAATTCAAATTAAATAAAATAGTAAGAATTATTATTTTATTATTAACATTTGAGAATAATATAACTTGTTTTTTTTAAATAAATCCAACATAATGTTTGTAATTCATATATTTTTATTTGTAAAATACTCAAAATAAAAATATTAATTACCCAAGAAAATTAAATAAAAAATAATTCTTTTCCATAGTTAACATTTTAATTATTATTTTTTGGAGATGAAAAGACTACAAAATTACAATATGAATTAAGGATTTCATTAGAAATGTAAAAAAAAAAAAACCCTAAGAAATTGAATTCTTCATGTATTTACATATTCTTTGGAAGGACAAATAAAATTACATTATGATTACAAAATCCATACAAAAATATAAATATTTAATCTGACTCATTTTGATCTACCTCCTCCTCCTCATCCTCATCATCATCTTCACAATCTCTTGATAAGTCTATGCTATCATCATCTTCAGTAAATATTTCCTCATCATCTTTGTTTTCATGTTAATCATCTTTTGTTTGTTGTTCTTGACCTATTTCTATTGGACCAATCTCATTATACAATTCTACTTCATGATGCAATCCCTCCAATAAGTAAGCATCAACTATAAGAATGACTTGCAACTCCTTGATAAACTACTTCTATACATATATTTTCTACTTCTGCTCAACTAGTTGATCTTGTCTTTATGACCATCCACCAATAGATCTTGTCCCATCGAATGGCCAAATAAGAAATATAATAAACATATCTAATATTTTGAATAATTATAAACGAGTCTATGATTAACCTCAATTATTCAATGATTAGATAAAAAATATAATAAATATGTCTAATATTTTGAATAGTCATAAACGAATCTATGATTAACGTTAATCATGTCATGAAAGGAGATAAACTCTAGTATCTGGAGATCTTCTTAGATCAAAATTTATATAAAAACAGAACAACTATTTTTATGAGTTTGCATAGATATTTTAATTTTATGACTTCTCAAAAGACACATATAATTCATTTTCTCACACGTTACTAATACCTTTTACGTAAATACTATTATTAATAATTTTTCTTCTTCAAGAATATTTATCCGCGTAAAATCTGTAACTATTCGCGAACTAATCCACAAGGCTAGCGCTGTGAACATAGTCGTAAATAAGATAAATACAGTTTCCAGATACCGAAGCACCATGGAGCTTGATCAGGCTCGTGTGGTTGCTCTTGTAGATCCCCCACAGCCGTTCGCGAAGCTCTGTCAGATTAATTGGGCGGCGGAACTTTCGCTGCACAACAAGGACGTCTTTTCCTCGAATCACACACCGTCACGATGACGACGAAGACGAAGAAGAAAACCGCTTGGCCAGGAAATTATTTGTAGCCGCGCAAATCTCCGAGAATTGGTATATGTGAGCGTTGTTGTCTGACAACGAGTCGCGAAGGCTCGACAGCGAAGTTAGGCTCGAAATCGAAGATTCCCATGAGTCCTTTTAGTTGTAGCTCGATCCGGTGGTGTAGTTCAAACTGGTAATATTGTTGCTCTTTGAAGGATCGGAAGACGATTTCGGCGAAAACAAGGATGCCCTCGTGCTGTTTCTCGAGGCTCGAGGGGGGGGATCTCTTTGGCTTTACTGCGGCCATGCTCGATTTCGTCTTGCACATGGGGAGGAAGAGCAACGAACCAGCATAAATTAGAGTTTATTGGATGAATTTTCGGGCTGAGTTTTGATTTTCTCGGCTATGCTGGTCGGCAGTGCATTGAGAAAGGTGGCGTATCGCTATTGGGTTTGAGAGGCAGCAAACGAGACTTCACCTCTATGAATAAGGGGATAAATCGGACATTATAAGAGGTTTTGAAGGTGCGCAGTGCGGTAGCTTTCATGGTAGGTGGTAAACGAATGCTAGATTGACAGAATCCAGGTGTTTTATTTATTTATTTAAAGCACGAGGCATTTAATTAATTAATATTAATAATTTTTTTTCCTTGCCCTCTCATTATTTTCATTTTTCATTCACCGTTCAATGTGTTCATGGCATCCAGAAGTATTAATTAATTTGTGGACAACGGCTGCATTTGACCCAAACTAGGTTTATCTAATCTAATAGATAATCTGATGTTATTAATGAGGTCAACTGATATTGATCTATCTATGAAAATGCAAATAGGCTTAATTCGATTTTCACTTATAAATATCAAAATTTTCTAGAATTTTAGGGGAAAATAAATATTTGACACATAAAATGAGGAAATTATGGTATCATTTTGCTGTATTTTAAAAGGAAGGTTTTGATAACCATTGTAAATAGAAGAGGATATGCCTATTTATTTGATATTAAGTCTTAATTTATTAAATCAGATATTATAATATTCATTATTTTATTATCGGAATTAATATATAATATTAATCTAATAATTATTAAAATTATTGACTCATTGAATTAGAATTTAGTTTCAAATACATGTATTTAAAAGGAGGCATATAATATAGCAAAGGGGGCCACGAGCAAAAATAATTACTTAAAATCTTAAATCCTTTATTACAAATGTGAATTTATTAATTTTAATTACTCTCATTTACATGGCTAGTACATAGCAGTATAATGGGTTATGAAGAGAGTAGAAAATGCTGAAGTAAACATCTCATAGAAGATAGTATCTTTCAATCAAAACTACCAAACCTCTTCCACTTCTGTCGCACCCCCTCGATCTTCATCACGTCAGTGGGGTAGATCCAATCCTTCAAGCCCTCGGGGGGAAAAATAAGTCTGCCTTCACGTTCTATTGAAGAAATAATCTGGTAGGATGTTTGAGGGAATTTTATAAAATTTTTATTTGATTTGTTTTTTATTTGATTTAGATTAAATTAAGATTTGTTTAATATTTGAATTAAATTAAACTTATTTTAATTTTATTTTGAAGAAAAATAAAAAAAATATCTTTAAGAAATTTTCATCTTTTTATACTTTTTTAAATTACATTAGTTTTGTTGGAAATAATTATTTTAAAGTATAAATCATATTCTAATATCATATTATTGATAAAAATATGAATTGTGTTAGTCCTGACATTGGATCAGCCCAATTTAAAGGAGGCCCAAAGATTGGGTCAATGATGATAGATTGAGTTAGCTTAAATTTGGACTTGGATTATTGAGTCAAAGGATTAGGAGTTGGATGGAATTGCTAAACCCAAGCTAGCTAAATGGACCAAGAAATTGGGCTGGAGTGCCTGGGCTTAGGGCCTAGGTGGATTGATGGGATTTACTGGACCGATCAGTAAGATGGACCTGTCAGCCCAAAAAAAGCAGGTCGGGCCAAGTCAAGGGCAACGCTGATATTTTTGTGGAAATTACCGGCCGTAGTTGCTGGGCTAGGCTTGGACCAAGATTCATTGGGCCAGTTCAAGCATAGCAGGGTTGGCTCGCATAGGAGGACTAGGCCTTGTGAGCACCGCTCATCATTTTTATTCTTGTAAATGATTGAAATTTATTCTTGCTTTATATGAATAGTAACAATATTTTAATCAAAAAAAGAAAAATAAAAAATTTGTTAATAATTGATAAAATTATCACACTTTTCTGAAATACAATCTTAAGAAGGCTAGTACATATCATTTTTATGATTTTTATGCGGTTTCATTATATATGTATCGAACGTGTAATAAGACAGAATTATCCTGCCTTATCACCCTAATCGAACATGCCCTTAGATGGGAGAAGATTAGGCCAAATCTATAAAAATCAAAACAGAACCGCTAGGGGGTCTATTTTGGTTGGCTAAAACAAAGAGGGACAAGTGAACCTGCTCTGCAATCTTGGCCACATCCAAGGAGCGATGAAGAGTAATAGACTTCCCTTTTTCCTCGTCCAAAATATATCTAATATGGCATCACAAATGACAAAACATAATTGGTATCAAATCTGATGCTTACATGAGGACCAGGTGATATTTATAATTGTAGTCACATAAACCCAATCCTTCATGCTATCAAGTAACAGGAACTAAGTTTGCCCCCTTGTTTTGTTGAAGAAAAAGAGCAGCACAAACCCCACAAAACCCAGCAGTAAATTCAAGTCCCATCCCCAAATCAAACCACCGCATATGAGAATCTTGGACATCCTTATGAATTGGTCTTTCTACTTGAGATTCATCGTCTTCTCTGCAACCTTTAAGCAAGAAAGAGGTTCACAGATTCCAGCATCAGTAGTGAAACTGGTTTCTTTGAAGTTCTGAAGTTGGGTGCTTGAAGGGACTTTCCCCACAAGTTGTCGTTCCACAAGTTCAAGACACCAGAAAATTGGATATGATAGTCATATTTGAAAACAACCATAGTATTGGTACTTGGAATAGCCATACAACAAAGAACAACATGGGAAGAACAACAGAGCTTTGCCAACATTAAAGAAAACATAACTTAGAAAACATTTACGAAAAGAGACAACATAAACCACGGACTCAAACTAAAACAGTAAATAACAAAAATAAACTGAATCAAATGCAAGCCTCCAACTTGACTACTCTGCATATGCCCTGTTCCACACCTAGAATCAACACAAGACTTAGCCTCTCGCAGTCAATTTATTTATTTGATAAGAAAAAAAGATATTTTTTTAACATAGATAGATTTGCACGTGACATATTAAGAAGTTTATAAGCTACCGTTTTTAGTTTATTTTATTTTATTTCCTTGTCCCTTGTTCTTTTCAACTTCCGTTCCCCTAGTGAATGTGATTATTGGGTTCAGCATAGTTATTATCACTGCAATTAAAATTTGGTTCATTTATCTTTTAAACAAGGGTTCGTGCTTGACTTAAAATAAACGTGTTTGCTTATATGGAAATCTGATTTTATTAATAAGGTTTGATTGACATTTGTTCATTCATGTCAACAAGAGCTAACTGCATTTGAGTTTCAATTTTATAAATTTCTAGAATTTTATAAAAAAATAAGTTTTCAAGAACATTAAATAAAATAATTAACTTTCATTTGATGTAATATAATAAGTTTTTATTAATTATACTTCAAGAAAGTATAAAAATGCTCGAAAATGATTTTTTAAATAAAAAAGTATATATCTGCTTCATACTATTTTTTTGTCACATTGTGATACTAATTAAAAAATGAAAATGATGTAACCTATTAGAATGAAATTTTATATTTAATTTGACAACATAATCTATAGATCATTATAACCAATTAAATTATAAAAAATAAACCAAAATGGAGAGATATTATTAAATTGTAGACCCAAAACCTTTTTATCCATGCCGTGGGAAGTGTTTTTCAGTGTTTTGGAAAGCCATGGGTACGGGGATTATTGCTATTCATATAATCCCTACTTTAAGAAAATATTATTAATGTGAATTCAATGATTTTAACTGACAACACATGTCCAAAGGCTATCTGGGAACTACTAGAGGAAAATTTTAAATTTGTGAATTCAGTTAAATTGTTTTAGTTCCAAAATTGAAGAAGAATTTGAAGCTGCTACTAATTCTCTTCTTTCCTCATGTTCCAAAGGAAAAAGTAATTTATTAAGAATTAGCTTTAGAGCAATAACTGGATCAAGAGCGAAGTAGCAGAAACAATGTAAAGAATGGAGTATTGTTACCTGGTTGAAGATGGTAGCTTTCAATCAACACGGGTAAGTCTCTTGAGCATCCTTCGCAGCCACTTCATTTTTGTCACTGCAGTCACATAGATCCAATCCTTCACACTATCGAGGAACAGGAAATAAGCATGTCTCCAGGTTTGATTGAAGAAAATGGAAGCACAAACTCCAAAAAACCCTATGGCAAATCCAGGTATCATTCCCATATTAAACCACCATATGTCAAACTCCTCAACATCGTCATCAACTAGCATCCCTCCTTGAGATTCATCTCCATTCATGCAACTTTTTGACAGAGGAGGTCCACAGAGTCCGACATTTCCGGCAAAGGAAGTTTCATTAAAACCTTCAAGTTGGGTGCTTGTAGGAATTTTCCCGTACAAGTTGTTGCATGACAAGTTCAATACTTGAACAAATGTTAACCACGACATGCTTTTTGGAATTTCACCAGAAAGATTGTTGTTTGAGAGATCGAGAGACTCCAAATTCACCATGTTGCCTACATTCTCTGGTATGTGCCCAATTAATTGATTGTGAGACAAGTTCAGAGATTGTAGATAGTGAAGACTTGAAATCTCACTCGGGATTGACCCAGACAAGAAGTTGCTTGAAAGGTCCATGTTCCTCGTATATAGCTGAGCGGTATTATATTCTAATTCTACCCCTTTTGAGACCAAATCTAACTCTTCCTTGTACAAAAATACGCGTTCTGGACCTACCCAACCTCGATAAAATGGTAGAGCCATTCCTTGAGTATATGGTCCATCATAAGTAGCCATATTACTCATATTATTTAGACATTTTGGTATGCTTCCTACTAGTTTGTTATGGGAAAGATCCAGAACAATAATATTTGAAAGTCGACATATTTGTGGATGAAGGTGGCCTGTAAATTTGTTGCATGTTAATCGAAGAACCTGGAGATTTATCATGTCTCCAATCCAACTTGGTATGACTCCAGTAAATTTATTTTCACCTAAATCAATCATTTCTAAAAAAGAACAGTTTTTTAGTGACAAAGGTATATCTCCATATAAGTGATTCTTATGCAACCGCAATGATTTGAGTTGATATAAAGAACCAATTGATGTGGAGATTCTGCCAAATAATGTATTTTTACCCAAGTTCATATAAATCAATGATGACCAATGTATCCAACAATCAAGAAGTTTGCCGGCCATAAGGTTGTTTTCCATATTTAGATATTCAACTTTATTTTTCCTATTTGACTTTCGGCAAAGTGAAGAGGAAATAGTCCCTGAAAGATAATTATTTGCAACATTCAACACTCGGACATTTGATGACAAATGTGGCAGTTGACCGGTGAACCTATTGGAACTTAAGTCCACATAAGTCGAGTTTAATAAAATATGAGATAGATTGCCACTAATCTGGTTCTGAGAAAGATCGATTATTTTGATACCTGAAGCCGTATGCCAAAACCAGTCTGGAGCTTTGTCATAAATTCCTGCATTTGAAATATCCAGGTATCGAAGAGATTTTTGTGTCCTTAGCCATGAAGGAAAGTTTGGACCCATTTGATTGAGCGTTGATCTGAACTCTTTAAGTTGAAATGGAGGGATCCAGTTGATGCTGACATTGAAGAATAAAGAGTTCCAAGATACATCAATAGATTTTAGCTTTCTGAGTTCGGCAAAATGCAATTCCGAAACTAATCCTTCAAAGTGGTTGGAGCTAATATCTAGCATCTCTATATTGCAAAGAAGCCCTATGCTCTTTGGAAGTGTTCCATTGAGTTGATTGTAGGTAATATCTAATCTCCGTAAGGATGATAGCTTTCCAATAGCTTTTGGAATAGGACCAGTCAATTTATTTGCACTCAAATCAAGATCTTGGAGATATTTCAGTTGTACAAGTTGATCTGGGATTTTACCATAGATAGAGTTGTAAGCTAGATCAAGATATACGAGGCTACTAAGGTTGAACAACCAATTTGGTAGCGTAGAATTTAAAACCATTATATCCTAGATCAAGGACTTGAAGGTTTGTTGAATTGGCATACCCAAGAGATGGATTCATGCTATGGAGTTTGCAAAATACCAAATGTAGTTCAGAAAGAGAAGGAAGCATGCTGACCGCTTGAATCCAATTGCCTTCGTTTTGAAGGTTGACTGAAGTCAAGTCAAGAAATTCCAAGGTATGAAGGTGAGCAAGCCAATTGAGGTTATCCACATAAATTCCATATCTATTCCATCCCAGATTGATGTAAAGAATACTGGAGAGATTTCCAAGCTGATGCGGAATTAATCCTCCAAATGCAGCAGAGTTGAGATCCAGATATTTGAGATTTTTCATGGAACCTAAGAAGCTTGGGATAGGAATACCTCCAAAATAATTCCGGCTCAAGTTCAAGCAGAGTAGAAGAAATCACACCACCCAACCTGAACTTCTTTCCCGCTTCCCATAGTAAATGATGTCAGATGGATCCCCTAGGTGTAACTCAATAACCCGACCAGTTAAATTGTCACACCGAACTCCCGCCCACAAGCAACAGTCTCTGTGAACGGTCCAAGAAGACAGGCGGCCCAATGGATCGGTTAGGCCTTGCTTGAAGTGAAGAAGGGCTTGCTTTTCCTTTTCGCTACAAATTATATCCGTCTCTGCACCATATAAACTCAAGTTAAGGCAAGCAGTTGACAGCAATATCAGCCAAATTAAAGGAATCACAGCTCTTGCAGTGGCGGTAGCCATTATCTGCTTTCTTGAGCTATAGATCAAAGGAGTATTATTGGTATCAATTGTCAAAACACTGTAATTTATAATCATTGTCACCAAGTCATGGACTTGATTTGACGAGTAGACTTTGACAGATAGGCGTGGAATTAAAGAATAATTAGACCAAGAAGGAGAAATCTTGTTCGTTGTCTTTAATATAAAGTTCTTTGTGAGAAGCTAGAATTAGCTTTCAGTATTTATATTTTTAAAATAAGTTCTTTTTAAATCTTTCTTTAAATTTAAAAGTTGCTTTCCTTGAAATCTATCGATAATATGAAATGATAAACCAACAGAAGGACAGCTTAATCACCCCCATGGAGAACATTAAATAATAATTAGTAAGTTAAAAAATTTTGTAACACGGATTTCACTACCTAAGTATGCAACAACTTATCCTCTTCCTTGTATTATTATTATTATTATTATTATTATTATTATTATTGTTATTATTAGCAGTAGTAGTAGTAGTAAAAATAGAAAAATTAAACAAATTAATTGATTTATAATATAGTATAATTATTTAATTTTTTATTTTGAACAAGAAAATTTATTAGGAATAAATTTTTATAATTAGAATGTTTCTAATTAGTTAATTAAAATGAATTTTTAATCGGCGGGACATGGGGCAAATTGGACATTGAAAGAGCCAAAACACATGGGCAATTTTGTAGAAATTTAGGGTCAAAATAGTCATATTGAATCATCAAGATATTTTTGAATTTATTAAATTAAAAAAAAAAGAAATAGAAATTGCATCACACCATGTGTCCATGTTGTCTGGCTTGAGTTATCTTGAGCCAGCCGCCCTTTGGATCGCCTCGCCATTGTTGACTCTATCTATTGGCAATAGTTGCTGTTTCAACCTTACCACTGCCATCATTTTGCCAAAGCTGCCATTTTAACTAGCGAACAAAATCCCACTTAGCCGTTGAAAGTGGCTGCACCTCCACGGCGGCCAACGTCGGAGGAACGGTCACTTGTTTTGGACAAGCAACCTCTTATCCGCTCATCCAGCCTCTCTCGAAGTTCTTCTCTTTACTGACATCTTCACCCTCTTCGCTATCACCGCTGCAGACGGGGGAATCAACTTGGTTTTCACAATAGCGAGAGGACCAAAGAATTGGGTAAATTGTGGAAATGTAGGGTAGGGTGTGAAAACCAAATCAAAAGTAAGCCAAATCAATTAATCAAATAAAACTAAATCAAATTAAATTTTAAAATTTGGTTTAATTTTTTAAATTTTAATTTGATTTGGTCAAAAAAAAAAACTTACTAAACTATTCCAATCAAAAATTAATAATTTTGAAAATATTTTTCTTCTATAAAAAAATACACGCATGTAAATATATTTATCTAAACATATATGTGTGTACACGTACGTGCACGCGCGCGCGCGCGCGCACATATACATAGTGTATATATATGCATACATACATATATATATATGTGTGTGTGTGTGTCTACACATATATAATAATTCACCCTGTTGAAGATACACACACATGCATACATAGATACACAAACACACAAATTTTATCTACTCATATAAATATAAATATATATACAAGTATATATATTTATATTATATATAAATATATAGATATGTACACATACATACATATATACACACACGTGCCCACACATGTAGATATGCATGTGGGGGAGGGGGGGGGCACGTGCATGCGCATACACGCATATATATTTTTTATATTTATATAAATATATATATATTTATATACATATAAATATATACGAATATATATACATATACATATATACACACACATACATACATATGCATATATACATATTTGACAATAAAAAATTAAATAAATAATTTATTTAAATATTTATTAAGTAATAATAAATCAAACTAAAAATCAAACCAAACAAAATCAAGCAAAATTGAAATTTTAGGTTTGGTTTGGTTTAGTTTATAATTAAATTGATTTGGTTTGGTTTTTTTAAATATTAAAATCAAAAAACTAAGCCTAATTATTAAAAACCTAATCAAAATTATAGTTTGCACCGTTTGCTTGCATTGATAGGATAAAGCATTATAGGATAATTTTATGTTACCCCGCATAGTAAGTTTATCTGTTTAATAAGAGTAAGGATAATATTGTCTTAAAAATTTTTTATCATTGCAAATAAATTTTATTATACCTATCAAACTTTGATAATTTATCTTGATTTGACTAATAAAGGCAGATCAAGACAGCTGCCCAAATTTTTTATCCTAACCATTTACAAAACTACCAAATATATATAAAAGAGTGATAAGGTAAAATAAGTTTATTTTATTTTATGTTACGAGGGCAAGTAAACAGCCATTTAACAAGGAGCAGCTTGTAGGGAAAACAAAAGAGAAAATCCCACCTTGTTTTTAAGAAAATGTTTAATATTGTTTTAATTTTTGAGCATTGACGACAGATTTAATTTGATCCGTTGCATCTCCCACTTCCTATTTAGGAGATGTCAATTCAATGCCACGAGGCATTTTGTAATGTCAACTTATATTTGTTTTAAATTTCTAATATAATTCTTTTTTTAAGTTGGTTGCTCATCCTTTTTTTTTCTTGATTGAATCACCAGTATTTGAAACTCTGATTAATTTGACTTGAATTAATTGAGATTTTATGATGAGGTAAATTTAGTTACTTGTAATGGCCTTAATAATAATAATAATAATAATAATAATAATAATAATAATAATAATAATAATAATAAGAAGAAGAAGGAGAATAAGAAGAAGAAAAAGAAGGATTAAAGGGGTGATTGCATCAATTAAAGGTTGAGGGAGAGAATTTAGAAATGGGAAGGGCTTAATTGGAAGAAAATAAACTTGAGTGGCCAGATTGTGACAGTGGGGAGGACTTTCGGCCAAAACCCCGCTGAAGGTCCTCGAAAGAAATTGCTCCAATAGGAGATTAACAACTACCTCAAGGCATAGGTTTTAGGTGCGAGATTGTGAGAGGGATCGAGCTAAGGAACTAATTTGAGCTTTTGAGTAGAAATCGGGGAGGAAGGGAGCCGGGGAAAGCCGACTACACCTCGCAGGAATTCGTGGAAAAATTGGAGCTTTGGCATCAATTCTGCACCGATTAAAGCTTGTTTTTGGGTTCACAAGCTCCAGAATTCTACGTCGAGGACTTCGATTTTGGTTAGGTAAGCTAGAATTTCAATTTTCTGGATTAAAGGGTGTTCGGGTTGGTTGCAAAAACCCGGGTTTGCAACCCGGGTTTCCGGGTGAAGGTGATAGATCTGGATGCCATCCAGGTCTGTCCTGCTTTGACTGGGCCGATTCAAGCCTCAAATCAGCCCAGACTAGGGAGGTCAGGCCAATTCTAGTTCAGTAGGTTTTGGAGAATCAACCTGAACCGGGGTTGGGTGGTGAACCACTCTGGTTCATCGGGATTCTTGGGATTTGGTGACTAAACTAGCCGGTTTAGTGTTGTGGGGGTCGGTTTAAGGGCTTTAGGGCCCGATTTAGTGTATTTTCTTGGGAGTTTTGCTGGTTTAGCCCGTTCTCTATAGTTTGATGCTAGTTTATGTTGGGTAATGAAGAATTAAGTTTGGTTCACCCCGGTTTATGGGGATTTGAGCCCAATTTGGCTCGGTTCACGGGATATAGAGGCCAGTTCGGCCCGATTTAGTGGAGTTTTGGTTGGGTTCAGTCTGGTTTTTGGTAGTTCAGTGTTAGTTTAGTTCGATTACAGGGCATAGGGGTCCGATTTAAGCCAGTTTAGGAATTTTGAAGTCCGTCTATTTCGGTTTAAGAAATTTGGTAAGAATAAGGTCATGCGTCATTTTGGGGCATGAGTGAGAATTATGTAAGGATGCCTCAAAGGTCTCGGGATGCGTGTTAGAGGCCCGGATACGAGAGAAGGTCCTGGGCCACTTTCGATAATTGAGTCTTTGGAAACAAAATTCGATTCCGATTCTAACTTACAATTTGGTGATTGTAGATACTTCGGAAGAGACACGCTTTGATCATTGAGCTGTCTGCCAAAGATTCAGTGTCTGGTTTCGACGTGTCCGATGAGTGACAGTACTTTCTATACATATGTCCATACTTTGGTTTTCTGTTAACTTCTGTGCTCTGATTTCTGAATTATGATATTAAATTTCGGGACGTGTATCTATCTGTTTTAAATTACGATAAGTATGGAAATGTTTCTGTAATTACTTACATACTTGCCTAAGTGATATGTGCATTTTAAAAGTTAACCTCTCGGTAGTCTCGAGTGATTTGATTTTGGGGAATACGGTGGTGTTCCGGCACTATATGCCTTCTGTGATTCTAATTTTGGTTCTAGCACAGAGTCCCAATACGATATGATATGTGATATATGATTCTAGCACGGGATCCTGATATGATATGTGATATGTGATTCTAGCACGAGATCCCGATGTGATATGTGATATGTGATTCTAGCACAGGATCCCGATATGATATGTGATATGTGACATGTGATCTGTTTTGATACTTCGACATGTTTTGACTTTCTGATTCTGATTATTATGTATTCATTATATGTATTACCTGAGGCAAATATGGTTTTTCGTAAACTGCGTTATTAGTTTTATTAAGATATTATCTGTGCTTAAAACGTTAACGATTCATGTCCCGACATGTCTAGTATAATACTATCATTCACTGAATCTTGTACTCACTATTTTCTCCCATTTTTTCTAAATTTTGTTCCGATCTACAGCAATAGCTTCAAGGACTAGTCTTGTCCACTGCTATATTATTTTTGACGTACGGGCTCGTCTGTATATATTTTTTTAGTTTTTGTATTTTAGAAGTTACATGTATCACTCAAACGTGTTTGATTTATATATGTGGATGACAGTTTGGTTATGGTGCTCCCTTTGTTCAATTTTGGTATTTTAAAATTTTACTTGTCTTTTATTTTGTTCTGATTTGAGGCTTACCAGGGTTGGTGAGCCAACTGTAGTGCCGGTCACGTTCTCGAGTTGGGGCATGACATTACTCATCTTTTAATATCAACTTATAGCCTAAAAAATTAAACCAATATGTTGGTTAATTATTTTTTTAAGCCAATATAATTTTTTTTAAAACTGGTTCCCTACCTTTTAGTATCAACTTATAGTCTAAAAAAATTAAGCCAATATGTTGGTTGGTTATTTTCTTTTGTAAAATGTTTCAGGAACCTACGATACAAGAGTACGCACGAGGAAATCTAAAGATGAAATGACATGGTTTAATGAGATTTTCATGTGAAAATACTGTTTTGTAAAACATCTGCTGCCAAAATCATTTTGAATCCACCTAAACGCAATTACCAAGCAAGCAACATAATTGTCAAAACACAAATTCACGTTATTAGAATGGGTCTTAGATAATACTTGATTCATAGCACATTACAACAAACAATGTTTCCAGCGACGAAGAAAGAAGAGAGCCGCAGAAGATTTTAGTGCATTCTCGTAGTGGAGCATTGAGTGCAAAATATTGTCAAATTCATTCTTTATTCCCGTTTCTATTTTTAGTGACAAAAAATATGCACTTTAAGGGCAAAACAGTCAAAAGACAAGTTGATGATGTGCAGAAAGTGGAGGTGGCAATTTACTTTGCAATTTAACTGTCAAATGCCCATACATTATTTTATATCAAGAATTAATATGTTATTATAAAAAGTTGTTAGTTTCAAATTATAAATATTTTTTATTTTATTTAAATAATATGATAAAATATTAAATTATCATATCTTCTTAATCTGTACATAGGAAATCCAAAATTACATGTACTTGAAAATAACTTAACATGGACAAAGTTAATAATTTACATTTGTGATAAAAATTATAAATTTAATAGAACCGTAGGTGAATTTGACCCTTTCTTTTCTTTCTTTTTTTTTTGGGGGGGGGGGGGTCTAAATTAATCAAATTCAAAACTTCGTCCCATTCTAGTTTTTTACAATAAAGCAATTACAACTTAAAAAATAAAAACAGAGACTTTTTGCATTCAGATGATAACCATTAAGATATAACATCATCAAGGGTGACAAGTTACCAAGAGATTTTGAGATATGACCATTCAATTTGTTAGTATCTAGAGGAGAAGACTGACCATATTTCACTCGCCCAAGGCCATTTGGGATATATGCCCACTTAATTGCTGGACAAATACAAGCCATTTGATATGCGAAGACTTTCTATGTTATTAGGTATTTGACCAAAGTTAGAGATGGAATAGGTTGAGTCATGCTTGGAAACTTAAGAAAAAAATTAATTCTGAAAGGGAAGGAAGCAAGAATGCCCACCACTTGAATCTAATCAATTTGCCCGTTAATTTCAGTCCAACTCGTGTCAAGAAATTCCAAGGTGTGAAAGCGAGCTATACAACTGACGTTATTCACACGGAGTCTTCAATTAAATCGTAGACTGAAGAAAATAATGCTGTGGAGATTTCCAAGTTGACGAGGAGTTAGTTTCCCAAATACAGCCTCACTAAGATATCAAGATATTTGAGATATTTTATGCAACCAAAGAAGCTTGGAATAAGTCTACCTCCAAAATTATTTCAGCTCAAATTCAAGTAACTCCAAATTCTAGTTCAAGTTGGAAATGAGCAATCTTGCATCCCAATTATACAGGAGTAATTCAATGACTTGACCAGTTAAACTGTCACACCAGACTCCAATCTGCTGGCCACAACCATAGTAATCGGACCAACATATCATAAGGACATGGAATTCAAAGACGAAACATTTCCTAGACATATTTAGTTTTAAATCCTCCATTTCCTCGAGTTTTAAAATTTAAATGCTTCATTGTGTTGCATGTTCACTTACACCCACAGGTACAAAATGCATACAAAATTCGTAAATTAATGTTGTGAAAATCCCTTCGACTGAAAGCAATGACCAATCGGACAACAACAGGAAGCTTCCTAGTTTGACTTGTCATCTTTGCTTCATTGAAATGTATTTATTTTTGTTCTTTTGATTGGAGGAAAAGTCTTCACGTGCAAAAGTCATCAAGATTGATTTGAAATTAGAATCGTGGTATCAGTCTCCAGCCACAAGAGTTTACAAAGCAGACTCCAATCCTCTGGCCACAGTCATGGTAATCAGACCGAGAAATCAAAAGAACTAGAATTAGAAGACAAAACATTTCCAAGATCATCAGAATTAGATGAAATGCGTGGCTAAAGATTGGTCGGTTCGGATTAGTTTTGAAACCTGATATTGTAATTTGCCTCCCATAAACAAGGTGAATTTTCTAGGACAATAACGTGGAAGGTTAAGAATCACAACTCATTATTCTGACAATTCATTATTTTTTAAAAAAAAGATGCTTTACATTAATATGAATTTATGTTTTGTTATATTATATAAATATATTTAGTGCATGATCTGTAGTTATTGTGTTAGTTGGCGGATAATGATATTTTTGCATTAAAAAATTTTTTTAAATTTTTTTAGTGTCAGATTATTAGGAAATTTAGTTAATTTTTGTAGAAATAATAAATTAACACATTCTATTTTTATAAATTATAAATCATAATTCAGAATTAAACTAAACTGTAAATAATAATTTAATTTAATTTTTAAAATAACAAATTTTAAAATATAAATTGATTTATATATACGTGTGTGTTACAAACCGAATCAAACGTCAATACAAACAACCCTTCTTGTAAGGTACCCCAGTGTTCATTAATTAAATGTAGGCCAAATCGCAATTAAAACTTCAAAGCCCCTGATTCAGGCGGATATTAGGCTGGTGAATTCAAAGAGGACCGGGTCCCGATCCCGACCTCGACTGCGACCGGAGTCCGAACGAAAACTTCAACACGGAAAAACGAGGGCGCGCGGATCCCGATCAAATTTATTTGCTTTCTCGTCGTAAGAGCGGGCCCGCGATAAAGTTGCCACTTTAAACAGACGGCGCGTGAGTGTTAGCCGGCAAGTGCTACTGACGTGGGCCCCGAATCTAGAACACGGCCCCACTTCAAATTGAATTTCAGGTTGTTGGACGGTGATCTAATTTGTGAAAGCCCGGCGACTCCGGCTGCCCATCCAACGGTCTCGTCTCCCACCACGAACTCACCTGGACCAATTGTTTTTTTTTTTTTTTTCGCCTTGGCTTATTGATTTATAATTTTACCTTTTTTATAAATATTTGGAGGATTATATTTCTAATAAAGTGTTTTTTTAAAAAAATATAATATCATTTAAAATTCGTTATTATGGCCCTCACTCTTAATTAAAATATCTAACATTTGTTAAGATTTATTATAGATCAGTCCTTTTTTTTTTTTAATTACCAGGGGACCGGGGTTCTTTTTAGCTTGTCGAGTGCAAAAAGTTTGGCCTTCCATATTTTTAATTTTTTTATATTAAATGCATAAAAATTAATATCTTAAAGAAAATAAGAAAACAGTTAGAGCTTGACACTAAATTTTTATTGTTGGGCCCAATATATTTTTAATATGGGCCAATTTTCATTTTTCATTTTTGTTAGGGACCATTTTGCACTAATTAAAAGGTGTGGGGGTGGATCTGGAAATGTGGGGACCGAAATGAAGAGATCAAAAATTTGGGAGACTGATTTGAAAAAAAAAAAAAAAGGGAAAGGGGACCTTTGGCCAGAAACCGGCCGAACGCTGTAGAAGCTGGGTTTTGCTCCAATAGGAGCAGGCCAGCTTCTTGGCTTTCAGGCTTTTAGTCTCGGCTGAGAGTTGATCCCGAGGGTGGGTTTAATTTGAGAAAATAGCTAGAGAGAGAGAGGGAGGAATTCAACTGAGAAGGGCAGTGGGTTTCGGCTGGAGATTTTGAAGAACAGCTTGGAAGCTTCAGAAATTAGCTTGATTGAAAGTTGAAGAACGGCTTGGGGAGTTCGGAATTCGGGCTTGAAGGCATCAGTTTGCTTGGGTAAGTTCAGATTTTGCAGTTCTTGCTTTTTTTTTTTTTTTGAGTTCAGTTGCTGTACAGGGGGGCGAGTTCTGGATGTGGGGTTCGGCGAGGAAGAAGGGACCCAGATGGGGTCCGGGTCCCTGGCTGGGGGGCCTGGCCTGGCTGCTGGGGCCTTAGCTCGACTCGGACGAGCTGGGTGGCCTGCGGGCTGAGCCGCAAGCTAGCCCAAAGAAGCCGGCACAGTCTGGGTCTATTATAGACCCAAACGCTGGCCAGGTAACAGGGACGGGACCCGAATGGGTCTGGGTCCCTGTGCTGGGCTGGCCCGACCCGCTGGGCTGGGCTCGGCCCAGATCCGCTTCAGACCCGCGGGCCAACCCAGGTAAAGACCAGGCCAGTCGACCCGCTGGGTTAATTCGGCCCACTGAATGAAGGGTGCAGGTCAACTCAGCCGAGTTGACCCAGAAAGGGAGATTGGGATAGGCTATTTCAAGGGAATAGGAAATTAAGGATAGGGCCAGATTGGGGATAGCAGGGGATTGTATAGCCCAGGATTTTTGGAATAAGGGTTTGGAGTTGACTGAACCGGCCAGAAACGATCCAAGGTTTGACCGGTCGGTTCAGTGGTCAAATGGACTCGGATTTGGGAAGTTGGACCAGTTCTGGATTCAGGAAGCAAATACCTATCAAACCAAGCGGGTTCGGAAAATTTTGGGTGACCGGATCGAGGTAAACCGGCCGATTTAGTGAAATTCCTTCAGGTGATCGGTTCACCAATTTTTGGGCCGGTTCCTGGTTCAACATGATGAAACCTAATTGACCATGGAAATTTGATGATGTTTGGAGGTCTGGTTCAAGGTAAACTGGCCTCGGTTTTTGTGTCAGTGTCCCGGATTAGGGTTTTTGGCCCGATTCGGCCTAACCTTAAAGGTTTTTGGCCAGGCTAATATGGTTCTTAAGGTTTTTGGGCCTTCTGAATCCATTTTTGAGGGTTTCATGGCCAATCGAATTGAGTTCGAGGTAGTTTTGGGATCGGGTTAGGCCGGTTTGGGGGTTTCGGAGATCGGTTCACTGTGTGTTGGGGGTTGTGGAGGCTAGTCTTTTACTATTAAAAGTTGTTGAGCCGAAGTGTGAGTGTTAGTGAGTCGCACAGGACCCGGTGATGGGTAAGGGTGTCCCGGGATGCGTGTCAGGTACGAGAATGGGATTTAAGTCTCGTTTTGGGCTGTCGAGCCGTTTGGGTACTAACGATGAGGTCGGTGACAGTTTTGTATGGTTTTGACTTCAGGTTCACCTATGGAGGAGCACCAGGACCAGAGAGTTGATTGACGTGACCTGAGTCTTTTGTTAGATTCGGCCTACACGGTGAGTGACGATACCCTCTCTGTGCATGTATTTTGTGTGCCTGTTTTCCTAGCTTGATGATTGTGTGGATTCATACACTGTATCTTGATGCATGAACTGTATGATATGTATTATATGTTGTTTTCTGTTTGATAGGATATATATTGGTATGTGAAATTGGGATGGGATTTGGAAATTGTACATGTTGTATGCCTGTTTGTATGGATGCGTGGGGAGTTCATGATACGCTGAGACCGTTTGCTCCAGTCGTGAGATAGAAGATGCCTCTCGACCGGGAGCGTGTGGTGGTGCCCTTGGTGGGCATGTGACTCTAGTTGTGAGATAGAGGATGTCTCTCAACCGGAAGTATGATGTGTGACTGTGTTGGGGCCTGATCGTGAGACGAAGAATTCCTCCGATCGAGGCCAGAGTCTCAGCGATCATTGAACTCCCAGTTTTTGTGTATATTTTATGTTGGCATTGATCGTTGTACGTATGTTTTTGACTTATGTGTGTGGATAGTGTGGTGTGACGTGATGTGATATGGGACGCCAGGAACTCAGCTAGAGTATAGATCCGTAGGGTCCAGTGGTGAGTGGCCTGGGTCGTGTGTGATTTGGCAATGCCAAGAACTCGGCTGGAGTACGGTGGTCCGTAGCGTCAAGTGGTGAGTGGCCTGGGTCGTGTGTGATTTGGTGATGCCAGGAACTCGGCTAGAATACGGTGATCCGTAGCGTCTAGTGGTGAATAGACCTGGGTCTAGTGTGGTGATGTGATTTAATGTGACATGATGTGATGTGATGTGATGTGGGTTAGTGGTATCTTTCCGACTATAGGTGATGTGTTATTAATTGATATATAGGTCAGTATGGTTTTAATTGTGATATGATGCATATTTTGACATGCATAGAATAGGTATCGTCCGTACTCACTGAGTTTCGCGACTCACTTATTATAACCTTTCCAGATATAGGTTGCTGATCTCGAGTTGCGTGCCAGGATCGAGACGATCGTCTGCCACTCCAACCATTGTACGGGCGAGTTCTTTGTTTATTGTTTTGTACTCTAGAACTCCCTTGTCAGGGCCCCAACCCGGACCCTGACCGGCACTAGGGTCCCCGACCCTAGTCAGCCTTACCGTCCTGCACACAAATACCACAACTGACCAAAATATTTATATACATATATCTCAAAACCGTCATGTACAAACCAGGATCCTGCCTGAGGGATAAAGGAAGCTCTAGAGTACAAAATAATAAACAAAGAACTCGCCCATACAATAACTAGAGTGGCAAACAATCGTCGCGATCCTGGCACGCAACTCGAGAACTACAACCTATATCTGGAAAGATTATAATAAGTGAGTCGCGAAACTCAGTGAGTACGGACGATACCTACCCTATGCATGTCAGAATATGCATCATGTCACAATTAAAACCATACTGACATACATAACAATTAATAACACATCAACTATGCTCTGAGAGATACCACTAAGCACGCATCACACCGCAGCACATCACACTGCAACATATCCAATTACATCACAACACTGGACCCAGGTCTACTCACCACTAGACGCTACGGATTACCGTACTCCAGCCGAGTTCCTAGCATCGCCAAATCACACACGACCCAGGCCACTCACCACTGGACGTTACAGAACACCGTACTCCAGCCGAGTTCCTGGCTTCGCCAAATCACACATGACCCAGGCCACTCACCATTGGATGCTACGGATCCGTACTCTAGCCGAGTTCCTGGCGTCCCCACATCAGATCACATCACAAACACCATCCACACGCACAAGTCAAAAACATACATACAACGATCAATGCCAACACAAAATATACACAGAACTGGGAGTTCAATGATCACTAAGACTCTGGCCTCAATCGGAGGAATGCTCCGTCTCACGATCAGGCCCCAACACAGTTACACATCATGCTCCCGGTTGAGAGGCATCCTCCATCTCACAACCGGAGCACACGCCCACCAAGGGCACCACCACACGCTCCCGGTCGAGAGGCATCCTCCATCTCACGACTGGAGCAAATGGTCTCAACGCATCATGAACTCCCCACACATCCATACAAACAAGCATACAACATATACAATTTCCAAATCCCAACCCAGTTTCACATACCAATATATATCCCACCACACAGAAAACAACGCATAACACATATCATATGGTTCATGTATCAAGATACAGTTTATGAATCCACACAATCATCAAACTAGGAAAACAGGCACACACAATACATACACAGAGAGGGTATCGTCACTCACCGTAGGTCGAATCTAGCAAAAGCCTCAAGTCACGTCAATCAACTCTCTGGTCCTGATGCTCCTCCATGGGTGAACCTGAAGTCAAAACCATACAAATTGTCACCGACCTCATCATCAGTACCCAAATGGCTCGACAACCCCAAACGGGACTTAAATCCCATTCCCGTACCTGACACGCATCCCGAGACACCTTTACCCATCACTGGATCCCGCGTGACTCACTAATACTCATACTTCGGCTCAACAACCCTTAACAGTAAGAGACTAGCCTCCACAACCCTCAACCATAGCGAATCAGTCTCTAAAGCCCCCGAACTGGTCTAACCCGATCCTAAAACTACCTTGAACTCAACTCGATTGGCCACGAAACCCTCAAAAATGGATTTAGAAGGCCCAAAAACCTTAGGAACCATATTAACCTGGCCAAACACCTTTAAGGTTAGGCCGAATCGGGCCAAAAACCCTAATCTAGGACATTAGCACGCAAATCGAGGCCGATTCACCTTGAACCCAACCTCTAAACATCACCAAATTTCATAGTCTACTAGGTTTCATCATATTGAACCAGGAACCGGTTCAATCTCCCCAAAAACAGGTTTAAAAACTGGTGAACCGGTCACCCGAAGGGACCATACCAAACCGGCCGGTTCACCTAGAACCGGGCACCCAAAATTTCCTGAACCCACTTGGTTTGATAGGTATTTTCTTCTTGAATCCAGAACCGGTCTAACCTCCCAAATCCGAGTCCATTTGACCACTAAACCGGCCGGTCAAACTTTGGACCGTTTATGGCCGGTTCAGTCAACTCCCTGAACCCTAATCCCCAATCTTGGATTATGTTATCCCCAATTAACCCCTATCCCTGATTCCTTATCCCCCTGGAATATTCCATTCCAATTTTCCTCTCTGGGTCAACTCGACTGAGTTGATGTAGCTTTCATCTTCACTAGGCCGAGTCGACCTAATGGGTCGACTCAGCCCAATCCCACCTGGGCTTGGCCCGCAGCTCAGCCCGTGGGCCCGCAGCCTTCCTGCGCCGAGCCCAGCCCAACAAGGCGGGTCAGCCCAGCACAGGGACCCAGACCCATCCAGGTCCCTTCTTCCCCACCCGGGCCCTTGGCTCGGGTCTGTACCCCATCCCCCTCGTCGTGGCTGGCCTGCGGCTCAGGGCACGGGCCTGTAGCCCGGGGCAAGCCGAGCTCGGGCCTATAGCCCGGGCCGACCCCCATTCGGGACCCGACCCAGTTGGGTCCCTTCTCTCTCGCCCGACTAGGCAGCCGAACCAGCCATCCGGGTCTGTAACAAACCCAGATCACCCAATCCCCCAAATCAAAGCAAATACTCACTTACCCAGCTAATTTCAGTTTCTCAAACTCACCTTCAGTGATCCACGAACCCAGTGCCAGCCTCTAATTGGAGAAAACCCAACTTGATCACTCGAATCTTTCAGATTTGCCTTCGTCGGAGCCGCGGAGCTTCCGGCTCGAAATTTCTCCCTCTCTCTCAAAATTTCTCTCAATTTCCCCTCCCTTCACCCTCGTTTAACCCATGTATATCAGATTGCAAAAAGTTTTTTAGGTGTTGAGCTCCTATTGGAGCTCAACTTCCTTCCACACCCTTCGGCAGTTTCCGGCCGAAGGCCCCTCTTTCCCCAAAATTTTTTTTTCAATTCAGTCCCCCATCTTTTGATCTCTTCTTTTTAGATCCCCACATCTCTTAGTGTCAAGGCCCCAACCCAAACCCTGACCGGCGCTAGGGTTCCCGACCCTAGTCAGTCTCACCGTCACAAACATGTACCAAATTAACGCAAACATTTATATATATATGCATTTCAAAACTGTCATTTACAAACCATGATCCTGCCTGAGGGATAAAAGGAGCTCTAGAGTACAAACAATAAACAAAGAACTCGCCCGTACAATGACTGGAATGGTAGACGATCGTCTCAATCCTGGCACGCAACCCGAGATCAGCAACCTATATCTAGAAAGTTTTTAATAAGTGAGTCGCGAAACTCAGCGAGTACAGACGATACCTACTCTATGCATGTCAGAATATGCATCATATCACAATTTAAACCATACTAACCTATACAGCAATTAATAACACATCAACTATACGCTGAGAGATAACACGAACCACGCCTCACATCACATCACGTCACATTACAACACATCAAATCACATCACAATACTGGACCCAAGTCTACTCACCACTAGACGCTACGGATCACTGTATCCCAGCCGAGTTCCTGGCATCGCCAAATCACACACGACCCAGGCTACTCACCACTGGACGGTACGGACCACTGTACTCCAGCCGAGTTCCTGGCATTACCAAATCACACACAACCTAGGCCACTCACCACTGGACCCTACGGATCCGTACTCTAGCCGAGTTCCTGGCGTCCCCACATCACATCACATCACACGACACCATCCACATGCGCAAGCCAAAGCATACATACAACGATCAATTCCAACATAAAATATGCACAGAATTGGGAGTCCAATGATCACTGAGACTCTGGCCTCGCTCAGAGGAATTCTCCATCTCACGATCAAGCCCCAACACAGTCACACATCACGCTCCCAGTTGAAAGGCATCCTCCATCTCACAACCGGAGCCACACGCCCACCAAGGGCACCACCACAGGCTCCCGGTCGAGAGGCATCCTCTATCTCACGACCAGAGCAAACGGTCTCAGCGCATCATGAACTCCCCACACATCCATACAAACAAGCATACAACATGTACAATTTCCAAATCCCAACCCAGTTCCACATACTAATATATATATCCCACCATACAGAAAATAACACATAACACATATCATACTGTTCATGTATCAAGATACAGTTTATGAATCCACACAATCATCAAGCTAGGAAAATAGGCACACAAAAATACATGCACAGAGTGGGTATCATCACTCACCGTAGGTCGAGTCTAACAAAAGCCTCAGGTCACATCAATCAACCCTCCCGGTCCCGGTGCTCCTCCACGGGTGAACCTGAAGTCAAAACCATACAAACCGTCACTGACCTCATAGTCAGTACCCAAACAGCTCGACAGCCCAATACAGGGCTTAAATCCCATTCCCGTACCTGACACGCCTCCCAAGACACCACTACCCATCACCGGATCTCACGCGACTCACTAATACTCATAATTCGGCTCAACAACCCTTACAGTAGAAGACCAGCCTCCACAATCCCCAACTCACAGTGAACCGGTCTCCAAAACCCCCGAACTGGCCTAACCCGATCCCAAAACTTCCTTGAACTCAACTCAATTGGCCACGAAACCCTCAAAAATGGATTTAGAAGGCCCAAAAACCTTAGGAACCATATTAACCTGGCCAAAAACCCTAATTCGGGACACTGGCACGCAAATTGAGGCCAGTTCACCTTGAACCAGACCTCCAAACATCACCAAATTCCATGGTCAACTAGGTTTCATCATGTTAAACCAGAAACTGGTTCAATCTCCCCAAAAACGGCTCAAAAATTGGTGAACCGGTCACCCGAAGGAATTACACTAAACCGACTGGTTCACCTCGAACCGGTCACCCAAAATTTCCCGAACCCACTTGGTTTGATAAGTATTTTCTCCTTGAATCCAGAACCGGTCCAACTTCCCGGATCCAAGTCCGTTTGACCACTGAACCGCCGGTCAAACCTTGGACCGTTTCTGGCCGGTTCAGTCAACTCCAACCCTTATTCCAAAATCCTGGGCTATACTATCCCCTGCTATCCCCAATCTGGCCCTATCCTTAATTTCCTATTCCCCTAGAATAGCCTATCCCAATCCCCCTTTTTAGGTCAACTCGACTGGGTTGACCCAGCTTGTACCACACTAGGCCGAGTTGACCCAACGGGTCAACTCAGCCTAGCCCCATCTGGGCTTGGCCGCGGCTCAGCCCGCGGGCCCGTCGCCTTTCTAGGCCGAGCCCAGCCCAACAGGGCAGGCCGGCCGGCCCAGTATAGGGACCCGGACCCATCTGGGTCCCTTCCCCTCTACCCGGGCCTCTGGCCCAGGTCTGCGATGCCACCCCACCTTTGTAGCTGGCCCGCGGCTCAGGGCCGTGGGCCTGCAGCCAGATCGGGCTGAGCCCGGGCCCCCAGCCCGAGCTGAGCCTGGATTGCCCTTCGAACGGGACCCGGCCAAGCCGGGTCCCTTCTTCCTCGCCCGGCCGAAGTGCCCAGTTCACCATCCGGTCTGTAACAGACCCGGATCATTAAACTTCAAATTGGAAGGAAGAAATCCACTTGCCCAGCTAATTTCAGTTTCCCAAACCCACCTTCAGTGATCCACGAACCCAGTGCCAGCCTCTAATTGGAGAAAACCCAACTCGATTGCTCGAATTTTTCAGATTTTCCTTCGTCGGAGCCGCGAAGCTTCCCGCTCGAAATTTCTCCCTCTCTTTCAAAATTTCTCTCAATTTCCCCTTCCTTTAATCTCATTTAACCCGTATATATCATATTACAAAAGGTTCTTGAGGTGTTGAGCTCCTATTGGAGCTCAATTTCTTCCACACCCGTCGGCCGGTTTCCGGCCGAAGGCCCCCCTTTACCAATTTTTTTTTTTTAAATCAGTCCCCCAAATTTTGGGTCTCTTCATTTCAGTCCCCACATTTCCAGATCCACCCGTACACCCTTTAATTAGTGCAAAATGGTCCCTAACAAAAATAAAAACGAAAATTGGGCCATTACACTTAGTTCCTTTAGTTGTGCCCCCAACTATTCCAATTTATATGTAACAACCCAGAATTTTAATTTTTATTTGATTAAGGACTAATCTGTAGTAATTATTTTGTCTGGGGACTGAAGTGAAAATAGTTCAGGGACTGTTTTGTGAATGACACGAGGTTCAGGGACCTGATCTGCAATTTACAGAAAATTTGTCAGGAACAGTGGCCGAATGCTGTTCCTCGTCGATTTGGCCACGTTTTGTGATGATTTGAGTCGGCTTTTGGCACGTTATTGCGTGTATTTGAAAGCTCGATGGAACCCCTCAATCGATTGCGAGCTTTGAGCAACATAGAGTGGAGCATTTTTCTGTTTTCCGGCCGACGGAACGGACGAAGGACCGAGCGGCTTCTTTGGCTTCTTCAAGCTTGTGGACAGCTTTTTAATCCGATTGAAGGTCGATTGGAGGTCGCCTGGTGCAGAGCAGGGTGCTGGGGGTGTCTTCAGCTCAAGTAAGCTTGATCTCTGGTTGGATTTTTGGATTTATTTTCAGTTTTAACCGGTTGCAGGTGCCGGACCTGCAACCGGGTTGAACACCCGGGCGACCGGGTAGAAGGGACGGACCCGGAAGGGTCCGGGTCCGCGTATCGGGCCAGCCCAGGCCGTTGGGCCTGGGCTCAACACACTGGGCTGGGTGGCCCGCGGGCTTGAACCGCGGGCCCAAAAAAAAAAAAAAAAAAAAAGAGAGAAGCGAGTTGGGCTGAGTTGACTCGGCCCGAGTCAACTCGGCCTTATACGGATGGGTGAGTCAACCCGTCTGGGTTGACTCAGTGGATTGGGGATATGCTATCCCGAGGATAACAGGAGCTGGGATAAGGGAAGCTTGGGGGATAGGCTGGAATTAAATAAACTTGGATCAATTGGATTAGGGTTTTGAAGGGTGAGCCGGCCAAGGTTGACCAAGGGTTTGACTGACTGGTTCAGTGGCCATTTTGGCTTGGAATTGGGAGGTTGGACCGGTTCTGAGTTCGGGGGAATGAGGGCTATCAGACCAAGTGGGTTCGGGAAATTTTGGGTGCCCGGTTCGAGGTGAACCGGCCAGTTTTGTGTATTGATGCTCAGGTGACCGGTTCACTGGTTTTCAGGCTGGTTCTTAGGGAGTTTGGACCGGTTCTTGGTTCAATATGATAAAACATAGTTAACAGTGAAGTGTGGTGATTTTTGGAGGTTCGGTTCAAGGTGAACCGGCCTCGATTTGCGTGCCAATGCTTAGGATTAGGATTTTTAGCTCGGTTCGGAGCTGGTTTGAGCCATTTTTGGTCGGTTCATAGTGGTTCCTAGGGTTTTTGGGCCTTTTGAATCCGATTTTGTGGTTTTGTGGCCATTTGAGTTGAGTTGGAGGTAGTTCTAGACCGGGCTAAGCCGGTTCAAGGGTTTTGGAGGGCGGTTCGCTGTGGTTCGAGGATTGTGAGGGTTGGTTCCGTAGTGTTGAGGGCGGTTAAGTAGATTTGTTCAGTTGTACTGAGTCGCGTAGGTTCTGGTGATAGGTCAGGTTGCCTCGAGATGCGTGCCAAGGGGCCAGTTTGGGATTTGAGTCTAGTTTGGGACTTCCGAGCCTGTTTCTCATGCCGGTTTCGACGTTGGTGATGGTTTTGTGTGATTTTGATTGCAGATTCGCAGGTAGGGGCACACCCGGACCACTGAGTCGGGTTAGGTGACTCGGGACTCTCGTTTTGGCTTAGCGTCTGTACTGTGAGTGATGATACCCTCTCTATGCTTGTGTTTTCATACTGTGATTTTCAGACATGATGATTATGTGATTTGAAAACTGTACTTTGATTATGCGTTATACCCGGGATATGTGTTATGTGTTTTGTGAACTGTCAGTGAGCTATGTTAGTATGTGATACTTGTTTTGAGATGTGAACTGTATATGTTACGTATACCTGTTTTTGACTATATGTGAGGATGGTATCATCTAATGTGAGGCGGCAGAGGCCGCGATGTGATGTGTGATGTGAGGCGGCAGAGGCCGCGGATGTGATATGCACTAGTGCGGTTCCTCCGATCGTCGAGATGGTGGGTTCCTCCGATCGTGAGAAGACGAGACAGGGGTCTCGTGACGTGATGTGCACGGGATGGCAGACTCAGCCGACGGACGGTGGACCGTAGCGTACAGGGAGTACCTTGGCCCGGCGATGAGATGAGTTGTGTGGCTAAGGGCTCAGCCGGCGGACGGTGTGCTACCGTAGCGTGCGGGGAGTATACTGGCCCAGTGACGTGATGTGTACGGGATGGCAGGTTCAGCCGACGGACGGTGGACCGTAGCGCACGGGGAGTACCTTGGCCCGGCGATGAGATAAGTTATGTGGCTAAGGGCTCAGCCGGCGGACGGTGTGCTACCGTAGCGTGCGGGGAGTATACTGGCCCAGTGATGTGATGTGTACGGGATGGCAGGCTCAGCTGGCGGACGGTGTGCTACCGTAGTGTGCGGGGAGTACACTGGCCCTATGATTGATGTGATGTGATGATTGATTACCTTGATACCTCACATATGTGTTTTGATTACTGCTCACTGTATATATGTGTATGTATAATTTTGTACTTGTGGCGTGATACATATCCCAACATGTATAGATTAGGTATCATCCGTACTCACTGAGTTTCGCGACTCATAGTTTTAAACATTCCAGATTCATTTGACTGTACTCACCTCGGTTAGCGTGCCAATGTGGGAGTCGACGACAGCGGACTTGATGGATGTACGGGCATATCTCTTTTGTATCTTTTCCCTATTGTATTCTAGAGTAGCTTCCTTGTACTCTCAGACAGGATCCCGGGTGGTTTTTGGATGTTATATTATTACACTTTGTGTATGTTTTATATATTTGGAGTTCGACTGGTTTGTTGAGGCTTACTGGGGTCGGTGGATCCTAGTACCGGTCACGGGCCCGGGGTTCGGGGTGTGACATTATACACATTAGTCCCTAAGGGAAAATAAAAAAAAAAACAAAATTGAGGACATTACATCCCTTTATCCCTCAGGCAGGATCCTGGCTTGTAAATGACGGTTTTGAAATGTATATATATATATATATATATATAAATGCTTGGTCTAGTTTCGGTATATATTTGTGATGGTAAGACTGACTAGGGTCGGGGACCCTAGGGCCGGTCAGGGTTTGGGTTGGGGCCCTGACAGAGAGAAACCCTTTGTTGTTTGGAAGGGCCCATTCAGACGACAATTATAAGGATATAATATCATCAAGGATGACAAGTTACCAAGAGATTATGAGATATGACCATTTAATTTATTGTTTATCTAGAGTAAGAATTTGAAGATGTTTCACTTGCCAAGCCCATTTAGGATATGCGCAGTAAATTGTTGGAAAAATACAAGCCATCCAACATGCGAAGACTTTCTCTTAATCTGGTATTGACCAAAGGTAGAGATGGAATAGGTTGAGTCATGCTTGGCAACTTGGAAAAAATAATTCTGAAAGAGAAGGAAGCATGCCCACCACTTGAATCTAATCGATTTGCCTCAGTCTAGCTCATGTCAAGATATTTCAAAGTATGAAAGTGAGCTATATCCAACTAACTTTATTCTCATAGTGTTTGATTAAATCCTAGACTAAGGAAAATAATGTTGGAGAGTTTCATTGTTAACAAGGAATTAGTCTCTCAATTACAGCCTTGTTGAGGTATCAAGATATTTGAGACCTTTCATGCAACCAAAGAGGCTTGACTCGTCTACCTTCAAAATTATTCCAATTCAAAAATCCTAGTTCAAGCCAGGAAGCAATCTTGCCTTTCAATTATATATGAGGAATTTAGTGATCCATCCAAGTAAATTGACACAGTAGACTCCAATCCTCTGGCCTCAGTGATAGTAATCAGACCGAGAAATCAGAAGTGCTAGAATTAAAAGACAAAACATTTCCAAGATCATGAGAATTAGATGAAATGTGTGGCTAAAGATTGGTCTCGGTGAGGATTAGTTTTGAAACCTGGCATTGTAATTTGCCTCCCATAAATAAGGTGAATTTTCAAACGCAATAACATGAAAGGATAAGAATCACAGCTCTTGCTATGGAAGTAGCCATTATTTTGCGGTTGACAAGAATCACACTTATCTCCAAAAGGTGAAGCGAGGCGAGCTGGGTCACTCGAGCTGTGGATCAAAGGAGCTTTATTGGTTTGAATTGTCATATATAATTGATTCAGTCAAAACTCTATAATTTGTAACCATTATCACCAAATCATTAACTTCTTCTTTTTCTTCTTCTTCTTCTTCTTCTTCTTCTTATTATTATTATTATTATTATTATTGGAAAAATAAAGCAATTAATTTTGTTATCATTTATTATAATTATTTAATTGTTTATTTTGAACAACTAAACTTATTAGGAATAATCAAATTAATTTTTATAATTAAAATACTTTTAGTTAATTAATTAAATTGATTTTTTAATTGGCATGACTGACAGGGATTATCACCAAGTCATGAACTTTAACTTGACGAGTGGCCGCAAAATCAAACCATTTATTATTGGTTTGAATTTTCATATATTTGATTCAGTCAAAACTCTGTAACTTGAAACTATTATTACCAAGTCATGAATTTTTGAATTGATGAGTAGATGTGGAATCGAAGAGAAATTAGATCAAGGAGGAGAATGCCCATTATTGTCTTCAATTTAAAAATTGTTTTTTTCAATGCCAAAATTTTTCTATCAGATCCTCAATATAAAAGCAAGGAGTAGCTTTCACTATATTTTTTAATAAATTCTTTTTAGAATAAATGTTATCAAGACTACTTACCAACCAAAAATTATGCATGTTTCCATTTTTGTCAATAAGGGTCTGAAAGTATTATTACTAGCCATCTCACTCATGCTGTTCAAATATTTTGGTATGCTTCCTACCAGGTTATTATGGGAAAGATCCAGTACAAGAAAAGAAGACAGTAGGCATATTTATGCTGGAATGTGGACAGTAAATTCGTTGTATGTCACATAGAAAGCAAATAGAGTTATCCAGTCTCAAATCTAGCTTGGTATAAGTAAATTTATTTTCACCCATATTGATCATCGGTAAGGAAGTACAATTTTTTAGTGACAAAGGAATGTCTTCAAATAAGCTATTCACTTGTAACTGCATGATTTGAGATGAGATAAAGAATCAATTAAGGTAGGGTTTCTACCAAATAGGATATTTCTGCGTGGCTGCGTGTAGCTCAATGATCACCAATACACTAGCAACGAGGAAGTTTGCTGTTCAGAAGGTTATTTGAAACATCCAGAATTTCAAGCTGACTGTTTCTATTTGCCTTTCCGACATAGGAAAGAGGAAATGGAGCCTGAAAGATTATTGTTTGCAGCATGAATACTCTGACATTTGAGGACAGATCTGGCAGACAACCCTTGATCAGATTGGAGTTAAAGCTCACATAAATTTAATTTAATAAAACACGGGATAGATTACCAACAATCTTGTTCTAAGTGAGCAATTAGTTTGATACCAGGGGCTAGGTTCCAAAACCAGTCCAGAGCAATATCCGAAATTCCTGATATTGAAATGTCCAACACTAGAAGAGATTTTGTGTCGTAGCTATGCAAGAAACATTGGACCCATATTAGTAGATCGAGACAAAAAAATGTTCAAGTTGGAAAGGAGGAATCCAATTGGAGTAGACACTAAAGAGTAGAGAGGTTGAAGATACTTGAGAACTTTTTGTTTTAAGAGTTTGGTCAAATTCACTTCAAAAACCATACTTCCAAATGAGTTATAATCAATAAGTAGTAGTTGTAAAATTGGAGAGAAGCCCTATATTCTTTGGAAGTGTTCAGCTAATTAAACCAAACTAACAATCTTAATCTCTTAAGTTTGAGGCAAATAAACTTCTTATTAAGGCCTTATTAGTTCTCTGTTTTCAACACTTATCATCTTTTCCTTTTCTTCTTTCTACTATTTACTTAGCCCTTAATTGCCGAGTAACACAGAGAGCTATATGCAAATAGAATCTTTCCAGCAAAAAAAGAAAGAATTCGTCGAATATTTTAGAACAATTCAGAATTTGAGGGTCACAAACAATGAAAAGTAATACACTTCCCTTTTTCCTCGTCCAACATATATCTAATATGGCATCACAAATGACAAAACATAATTGGTACCATATATCTAATGCTTACATGAGGACCAGGTGATAATTATAATTGTAGTCACATATACCCAATCCTTCATGCTATCAAGGACCAGGAAATAAATTCGCCCCCATTTTTTGTTGAAAAAGAGCAGTACAAACCCCACAAAACCCAGCATTAACTCCAAACCCCATCCCCAAATCAAACCACCACATATCAGAATCTTGAACGTCTTTATGAATTGGTCTTTCTCCTGGGATTCATCTTCTTCTCTGCAACTTTAAGCGAGAAAGAGGTCCGCAGAACCCAGCGTCAGCCACGAAACTAGTTTCATTGAATGAATTTTTCCCATAAGTTGTTGTCCAACTAGTCCAAGACACCAAAAATATTTAACCATTTGTTGTCATTATTGTTTATGTTATTATTGTTGTTACTATTAAGAAAATTAATCAATTGAGTTATCATATAATAAAATTATTTACCTGTTTATTTTGAACTACTAAATTTATTAGGAATAACTAAATTGAATTTTTATAATTAAATTGATTTTTAATCGGTGTGACTGACTATAATTATCATCCAATCATGAACTTTTTAAGTTAACGAGTAGACGCGGAATCAATCCATTTGTTATTAGTTTCAAATTTCAAATTGTCGTATTTTTTATTCAATCAGAACTCCGAAATTTGTAAGCATTATAACAAATCCATGGACTTTTTGACTTAACAAGTAGACGCGGAATAAAAGAGAAAATTAGATCAAAGAGGAAGGAGAATAAACTTTCAATTTTTTATTTTCTAAATATAATTTTTTTATTTTTACTGGAGAATAAGACAAGAGAGAAGAGAAAATTTTAAATACTTTTAAACTTGTATTGTGGTTTTTAATTTTTCGTTCATTTTATTGTTTTTGTTATTGATTGAAAATGATAATGTGAATTTTTTAAAAATTTCTTAAATAAGAAGAGCATGTTTTTTAAAAACTATTTGAGAATAATTTTTAAAAATAATGCCAAATATGGTTAATTTTGAAAATAGAAAATAGTTTTATAAAACAAATACAAACATCTTGTCATTTTTTATCCAAACAAATTAGTTCAAATTTAATAGATTAATAATTATGTAATAATAGTTAACAATTAAATCTATTATTAGTTATTTAATAATTAAACAAGTTGAAATTTAACTTGTTTAATTATATAATATGTAAAATTTAAAATTTTTTCTTATTCTCTAGCAAAATTAAACAAATTATACGTAAAAAGGAAAAAAAAACAAATTAGAAGTTTGTCATCATGTACTATTTAAAACATACAACGTCATAAATTAAATTTGTCTAAAAAAAATAAAATTTGATATATTTGGGTTAGAATTTATTAATTATTGATGGAAAAAATGAGTGAAATAGTAAAAAAAAATTAATAATGTTGAAGAAAGTGATAACAAAGAAAAATAGAATTTAAATCTCTTTGTTTTAGTATTCCATGATACAAATTTTCAATTTTGCCTATTGCTTTTATAGTGAGGATGCATTTTTAATAAAATTGGGATGTTAAGAGCCAAGATAAAAATATTGAGGTGTAAAGTGCCAAAAACCTTTATACAAATAAAATATATTTTCAACACAATTTTCTATTTTTAATGAAAACAAAGATAAAAAATAGCCAAACCAAACATGCCCAAAAAATTTGACTTTTAATCAAAATTTTCAAATTCAAGCCACAGGCAGCTGTCGAGACGTATTTAATTTTAAATCTTCCATTTTCTCGAGCTTTCAATTCCAAATGCTTCATTGTGTTATATGTTCACATACATCCACAGGCACAAGATACATCCAAAATTCGTAAAATTAATGTTGCCAAAATCCCTTACACCGAAAGCAACAACCAATCAAACAACGTACAATTCAAAATACTAGATTAACAATCACAATTACGGAAGAGAAAACAGGAAGACCTCCAAAAACAATTTTGGAGAAAAGTTACAGAAAAGCTAGAAATGAGAGCAATATACATGATAAATACAAGCCATCAAATTAGGCTCCACGTGGTCCACCTTCGGTATCTTCACTTTCTAATTATGTTTGTTATCGTTCATAAGCCGGAGAAGTCGGTCCTTCGTCGGTCCATGCACAGTATTTCCGCCGAGAGGTCTAGCCATTTTCACTAGCAGAAAAATTATAAAACACCAAAACATAAAGTTTAAAACGGACAATAATTCGATTTGGAGAAATCAATAAATCAATTTGTTCAATTAAGTTATTTCAGTTTTGCTTTGTTGAAAATAAAAAAAAAAAAGGAAATATATGAATCGAAGAAAGGGTTGAGACTTAGTATTTACGTACTTGAGTGGATCTCTGAACCTTGAGTCTCGCAATAGGTTTCGCAGGCATGCTCGCACGCTTTATGGCTCGCGCCCTCGTCGCTTCCCAAGCAGACCGGCATGCAGTCTTTCGCACAATCCGAAAGCGAGTCAATCCCCACGACAAACACAGTTGCCAGGACCATTGCGACGAATATCTTCTTTGCTGCTGCCATTCTTTCTCTCTCTGGAATTCTTCAAAATGGGATGGAGGAGAAGGTCTGCTTCCTTCACAAATTTATACACGTATATTTAGCATGGCTTTAGTTTCGTGTTTCTAGGAGTACCATAGATGGAGATACTTGGAATTTTTTGGGGACCAGAAAATGTTAAAAAGGAAAGGAAAAGAAAATACCGAAGGTTAAAACTGCGGTTGAAAATTTAGAATCCAGGAGAAAAAGATTTAAACAGAAAGTAAAAAAAGACAGAGAAGTGCGGTGAATCACTGATCCAACATCATTACTTCTTCACCTTGTCTTTTATGCTATTAATATTTAAAACTACTGGATTTTAACTTGGATAGCGTTACGTCATATTGAGTGTAGGTAAATCGCCTCTTCTCAAAATCTTTTAAGTGTACGTATAAATAGTACAATTATATATAAAAACTAGTCCCATCCTCCTAAAAATTTTACATACGGCTTCGCCTTGAAATTTTATTTATATAGATTATCCTTGGAGTCTTGACTCTATCACTAATTTAAGTATCAGATACATAATTAAAGTAATATATTGTTAAGTATTGTGGTAATCTGTCCAGGAAAGGAAGACAAATGAAGACGTTTGAGTTGTGTTCTACATCATTGCGTGGTTGCATGGTTAACACGGGCTGTATATATGCTTAGATTGTCTTAACATACTTGCATGTGCTTTTATTTTGAGTCCCAAAAAATTGAAGATAATACAAAGAAATAGAGAGAACTATAAAAAAAAAAAAGAAAAGAAAAAGAAAATGCAAATTAAGAGGTGAAAATTTTGATTATTAAGATATATAAGAATTAAATTTTTAAAATTTTAAGATTTAAATTATATAGAATAACTGTTTTTGGAAATAAGAATAATATATTTTTAGCCATATTCAACAAATTTTTGAATATAAGTCATTAGATATCAGATATTATTATATATATATATATACATATATATTACTTTCTACTGTATTTTCCATTTTTTTGGATGGTAATAAATTCTTTTTATTACGTATTTGCATAGAAAAGTTTTTCAGGATTTTTTGAGATAATTAGGCTTTTAATTGAAAAATCATTTCACCATTTATTTATTTTATTTGGTTAAATTTGGCTCTTATTTGAGGAATTTATGGTTGTGGGGCTGAAATTTAGCCCTGTGCAGAAAGTTGGTACTGCCCAATATAGATTTGTCTTCAATCCGAAGTCTAAGCCAATGTCCCACTCTCTTTAAGCCTAACTCAGCAGTCAAATTCAGCATTGATTAGTCCAAGCTCCATGCAATCTCCAACTAAATCGATAAGCCCAGTTCAAGAGTGCAGCTAAAGCCCAATAGAGAGAGAAGCCCAAATCTGCGGAAGAGCCCAAGCAGAGCAAGTCACAGATGTTGCCTTAAGCCCAAATTCAGCACCAGTCGTATAAGTGACAATGGACCGGGTACCAGTATACTTATGAAAAACTAGCCAGAGCTTTGAGTAATCCAAATTGGAGATTGCGGTTCCACGAGGCAATGGTGAAAATTCTTCAACGTGTAAACTTCTCTGATCACAATCCCATTCTTATTATCTTACGTGGGCTGCAGAAGCGAGATGAATCCAAACCGTTCAGATTTTTGCAAGCCTGGACACTCCACGAGGATTATGAGAATTGTATTAAAGGCAGTTGGAAGGAGGGGGAGTGCTTGATTGCAAATATTGATCGTGCTGCTAAGGAGCTTATAAGATGGAATAGAGTAGTTTTTGGTAACATTCAAAACAGGAAGAGACTCCTTGTGGCAAGGCTTGCTGGAATTCAGAGAAGAACGGAAGCTTCTGACAGAAGAAATCCTTTCCTGGAAAGGCTTGAAAGGAATCTGAACATAGAGCTTGCTCAAGTCTTAAAGGAGGAAGAGCTTCTTTGGTTTCAAAAATCAAGAGTGAAATGGATAAATGAAGGTGACAGGACCACCAGGTTCTATCATCTTAAGACAATCAATCGTAGAAGGAGGAATAAGATATTGATGCTTAAGGCTGAAAATGGCAATTGGGTAGAGAGTCAAGCAGATCTTCAGACCATGGCGTTGAATTTTTTTAAGAGGCTTTTTACGGAGGAAGTTTCCTTTGGAGGATCACAACCTAATGCTATCCTCTATGCACCCATCGATAGCGATGAGATTTTGAGGATTTCTAGACCCGTTTCTGATGAGGAGATCAGAGAAGCATTCTGGGGAATGAACCCACTCAAAGCTTCGGGGCCAGACGGCTTTCCTGTTGCTTTCTTCCAACACTCTTGGCATCTTGTTGGTAGTCAAGTCTCCTGTTTTGTCAGGAATGTTATGGAAGATAAAGAGGATGTTAAGTCTGTCAACCACACGTTACTAATTCTCATTCCCAAGGTGAGCCTTCCTGAGAACTTATCCCAATTTAGGCCCATTTCACTATGCAATGTGATTTACAAAGGAGTTGCTAAGGTTATTGCAAACAGGATTAAACTGTTGCTTCCTAGACTGGTTTCTCCTCTCCAAGCAAGTTTTGTCCCAGGAAGGCACATTCAAGAAAACATCATCATTGCCAGGGAGATCATCCATTCCATAAGAAGAATGAGAGGAAGGAAAGGTTTCTTTGCCATCAAAGTGGATCTTGAAAAAGCATATGATAGAATCCGATGGTCCTTCATCAAACAAGTTCTAGAAGAGACTGGTTTCCCGAGTAATTTGAAAGAAATGATTATGAGATGTGTTTCATCAGTTTCCATGAATATCCTCTGGAATAGAAGCTTGACTGAATGTTTTCTCCCGAGCAGAGGCATCAGACAAGGTGATCCTCTCTCCCCATATTTGTTTGTCTTGTGCATGAATAAGCTCTCCCAGATTATTGAGGCCAAGGTTAATAAAGGCACTTGGATCCCCATTAGAGCGGGTAGGGAGGGCCCTCAAATATCCCATCTGATGTTTGCTGATGACTTACTGCTCTTTGGGTAGGCCACTGAGGATCAGATTCGCTGTGTTATGAAGAGCTTAAATGATTTCTGCTATATCTCAGGTCAGAAAGTTAACAAGAGTAAGACAAATATTTTCTTTTCTAAGAATGTGGACAGAGTGACAAGGGACAAGATCATACAGGTTTGTAATTTTGTGGAATCAGGTAATATGGGTCGTTATCTTGGCGTTCCACTGGTTTAGGGTAGAAGCAACAGAAGGGCTTACCAGTATATCGTGGAAAAAGTGAAGATGAGTTTGGCAGGTTGGAAAAGCAATCATCTGTCTTTAGCCGGTAGAACTATCCTATCCAAGTCTATCCTTAGTGCCATCCCTGTTTATACCATGATGGTTAGCAGTCTCCCAAAAGGGATCATTAATGACTTGGAAAGGATCCAGAGGAGCTTCATATGGGCCACGAGATGGGTGAGAGGAAAATTCATCCGGTTAATTGGAAAACAGTTTGCAGCCCTAAGGATTACGGAGGTCTTGGTGTGAAGAGGATCCACCTTATGAATGAAGGGTGCATGTTGAAGCTCGGCTGGAAGGTCAGATCTGGGGTTGAAGCTTTGTGGATTTCTGTCCTTAAGGGAAATATGGTAAGGGTATGGATTGGTCATCGTCCATTATTGTCAACCCTAGGGATTCAAAGGGTTGGAAGGATATTACCCAGGCATGGAAAGTTCTGGAAAGATTTGTATTTTGGAGAATTGGGAATGGAGAAAGAGCATATTTTTGGGAGGATTATTGGCTTAATCCAAACTGTAAGCTGGGACCTTGCAGGAATGGTTCGAGCTTTGTTTGGGGCAGCTGCATGGTTAGTGAAAGGGTGGGGACTAATGGTGATTGGGATTGGGCAAGCTTGCTGGAGTCTTGGATCCTCATTTGCTTTCTTCCATTCACGTTTTTCCCCTCCTTCTCTTGATCTGGGTCCTGATCTTGTTGTATGGCCTGGGGAAAGCAATGGGGCCTTTAGTGTCAAAAGCGCTTGCAAGTTGCGACTTCTCAGTCTATGATTCCCGTGGGTGGAAAAAAGTTTGGAAGTTAAAAGTTCTTGAAAGAATCAGAACTTTTGTTTGGCTTGCTCTTCATGGCAAACTCCAAACTAACCAAAGAAGGTCTCTTTGGAGTGGGTGTGATCCCAAATATGTGGAATGTGGGGAAACTCAAGAGACATCTATTCATGTTTTTAGGGACTGCCTAGTGGCTACCCAAGTTTGGAAAAGGTTAGTCCCTCCTCATTTTAGAGCAAAGTTCTTCTTCTTTGAAGGGAAAGATTGGTGCCTTGCAAACTTAAACGAGAGTCATGATTGGCCTAAAACATGGGCAATCGCTATTTGGTGTCTCTGGCGTTGGAGAAATAAGAGCTTATTTGAAGAATCCTTTATCAGACCAAATGAGCCCTGCAAGACAATTGAGTGGTGGAAGGTGGCAAGTGAGGGAGATGAAAGGAGAAATTCTAACACGATGCCTTTGGTTAGGAGGTTGTAGGGTGGAAAACCCCGAAGTGGGGGTGGTTAAAGCTCAACACAAATGGGGCTTCAAAAATTAGGAGCCAGGAGGTAGGATGCGGAGGTCTTCTCAAGGATTATGATGGTTCGTGGATCAGAGGCTTTTCTAGGAAGATTGGAACTGCCAGAGCTCTTGATGCTGAAACTTGGGGAGTTTGGGAAGGCCTTAATTTGGCTTGGCACCTGGAGTGTTGAAAAGTGATTCTAGAGTTAGATTCCATGGTTCTGGTAAACCTTCTTCAAGAAGGCAACGACAATCAGAAAATTTGGACTCTTCTTTTGCCCAGAATCAGAGTTCTCCTCGATAGGGACTGGAGTGTGTTAATTCAATATGTGCATAGGGAAGTGAATGGAGTAGTAGACAGTATGGCTAAATTCAGTTTGACCCACAATTTGGGCCTGATGGATTAGGCTTACCCCCCCCCCCCCCGATCATACGAGGAATTTTATCCTCCGTGAGTTTATGGGAGTTCTTACTCTCCGGGGTTAGTTTTATATTTCTCTTTGTTTTTGTTTCACTTTGGGCTTCTCGCCCCTTATATAACCAAAAAAAAAAAAAAGAGAGAGTGTTTGAAATAAAAGTTCACTGTGATATATTATAATTAAAAGTTAGAAATATTTATAAAATATAATAAAAAAAATTCTCGAAAATAGTAAAGTGAGTGTTTAAAATATAAATTGTATAATTTAGTATTGAGAAACATTTTTTTATAAAACAAAACCCTGTAAATCCAACTATTTGGCCTCTTTCAACCCTTTTCATCTCATAACTTAACTAACGTGACACCCTCCAGTCTTCAATCACCCTTTAGTCAACCTCTCCCTCACCTGCTAAAGAGTGAAAGAATCAAAATCTAAGGGCGGGAAGGCCATGGTCATTGGCAGCAGCACAACGAGGCTTTACAACCCCGACAACTGAGATGCACATACCATGACTAACCTGCACATCTCAAGATGCAAAGGCCTGTGACTAGCTTGTACCAAGATGCACAAGGCTACAACTGACCTATGCATCTTGGGGCAACCCGTGCAGAGATGCATATCTCTGAGATGTACAGGTCACGACCTATGTCGAGATGCAAAGGCTCGCGACAGAACTATGCATCCAGGCCCATCGCGACCTATGCCTAGGATGTGCAGGTCGCTGATAAGCTCGCTTGTTGCCTACTAGACTTTATGATTTACAAGAAGTAATTGTTGAATGCTGGAGATGCAACATTGTGTACAAGGGTAGCCTGGGAATTCAAAAAAAAAGTTGAGGACGAAAATGTCAATTTGCCTCAAAAACCTCTTCTACTTATTCACGAGAATACCATCCACTTTTTAAAGCAACCCTACCCAAATTAAAAAATCTGTTTTTACTTCTTTGTTTATCATTTTAAATTTAGAAAAGATGAAGTCAAAGTGACGTTTGCAAATATCGTTTAAGCACTTTTTTACATTGGATAATGCAACAGTGATTATGTCAAGTCGTTGCAAGCACAGCCTTACTCTCCTATTTAGCCAATAAATTCATCTCATACCTATGTTTATATCTAATTAAAAATCAGTTTGCAAACAGTACATAAGGACTTTCTTGCATTGGATAATGTAAAAGTGATTGTGTCAAGCAATTGCAAGCACCATCTTACTGTCATATTCGACTAATAAATTCATCTCCTATCTGTATTTGTATTCCATTGATATTAATTTTAATTCCTATCATCATTTTTATCAAATAATGTTATACTTGTTCATGTACTAGGATATCTGTTTTTACATAATTTATTTGTTTAAAAATGCTAGCTTTTATTATATTAAATATATTTTTTTATTATATTAATTTTTGAATATATTTTTAAAATTTATAACAGATATATAAGAAAGATTGAACATTATAATAATCAGCCCAAAAACAATTCTCGTTGAAGTTGTGAACCCATCTTCGACCCCCATTTTGTAATATCTCTATCTGACCCGGTTGGCTAAAATTTGCAAACATGAGTAAAATTGCCATCCCCAATCGGCAGCAGAGTGGATCCAGCAATCCGCAGCCATGCCCGAATGATCTGAAACCCCAAATTAGCAGCAGCTAGAACCCGAATAGAAACAGGAGCCCTGATAGAGCCCCAAGCAGAGGATAGCGCAGTTGGGGCAGAGGGAGTCGGCAGTGAGAGAGAGAGAGAGAGGGAAGACTCTGATTTCTGTTTTGCCCCGGTCTGGAAGGAAGACAAGATTTGGAGAGATAAGAGACATCTTCGCCTATCGCATGCTGAGAAACAAAAACAAAAACAAAAAAGGAGCGCAGCTTTCTTTTGAACCGAGGAAGAAAGACCAGTGGGGCGAGGTTGTCAAGCCGAATCGCCAAGAACATTCAGAAATCTCTCAGCTTTATCATATGTTTTATTCTTCTGGAATTTTTCTTTACCTTTCTTGGACGACTTTAATGTTCATAATTGATTGGATGATTTACATAAAAACATTAACCAATTCTCTATTTTTTAGGAATTCAATGAAACTCATCGTCTAGCTGGGATTCTGTAATTTTAACGCTCTTAATGATGAACATGATTGTTTGCTTACTTAACTTTAAGTGTAATAATGTATTGAATTGCCAAATGATCAAACATGATTGTTTGCTTACTTAACTTTGAGTTTAATAATGTATTCAATTACCCAATGATCAATTGAATTGAGTTATTAATTGAAAACGAAAACAATAACGAAAATGAAAATCCCTATCTGTTTCAACAAAGATTTCTTATACTCCGTTGTTTCTCCCGTTTCCTGTTTAGAAGATATGAAATATAAGAGATGAAGTAACAAGGTTGATGATGCTTTCACGTGAAAAAACTGTTTTGCGAAACATCTATTGCCAAAAACATCATAACCCATTTGGAAGCAGCTACCAGGCAAGAAACATAAATCTCAAAGCACAAACTCACTTGATTGGAATGGGTTTTACATGATACTCGATTCCAAACAAATTACAACAGCACAACATTTCCAGAAACAAAGAAGATAGCCACAGAAGGCTTTACTAGTAGTGGTACTAACTACAGAAACAGGGAAACACTGAGGACAAATTGTTGTTAGTTTCGCAGTTGATCATCATCCACCTTCAATAAATCTTGATGATTTCTAGTCATCACGCATTGTTTTCAACATTTTCCTGCCAGAGCGACTTAAGTTGATCCGCAACGCTGGAACCGAAGGAAACTACCTTGTCTTTAACTACAAAAGTTAGAAACAAAAAACATCACAAAGAGAAATAAACAGACCTGCAGTGGGAGGACAGACAGAAAGGACTTAGCCAGGTTTGTCGGCATGTTTGGGCTTTCTTTTAAATATTGTTTTCCATTCTGGGAACATAGGCAACTGCGACAAACTTATCTGCTGTAATTCCCCCCCCCCCCCCCCCCGGCACAAAAAAAAAATGTTTTCTGAGCAATTTTCTAAAAATAAGCCTCCTAAGGATTTTTTCCGTCCCAAAGTTTTTGAAAATCATTATTGTTTTCTAAAACAAATGATGGGTACAGGAAAATCATTTTGTTTGAAAAGAATTCAAACTATATATGTTGTTTCTAAAATTAGCACAGAAGATGAAAGCATGAAGAAGAAGATGAACCAAAGGATATAAATTCTCCATTAGTGTTTCATATAAAACTGTATACCCTCCACACACACACACACACACACACACAAAAGAGATAAAGAATTATAATAAAAATAAAATAAAAAAGATTAATATACCTTGTTTAGCCATTTCTTCAAAGCCTTGTTTCTGGCAAGCCGATTCGCAGTCCTCCCAGCATTCATCCTTGGGCTTTTCACCCTTCTGCAAGCACTCTTTCATGCATTCACACTCTGGAACATCCTCATCGCTCCTGGCGACAACAACCATGGCTATCAACACCATTGCAATCAATACCTTCTTGGCATCCATCTCTCTCTCTCTCTCTCTCTCTCTCTCTCGCTCTGTGCAACTTCTCTCGCTTGAGGCTGAAGCTTAATGATGAGAAGAAGAATGGCGTTAAGCCATTGCCGTGGCTTATAAGAGAAAAAGAGATGAACTGAGCGACAAGTTTTTAGGAGCGTGCAATGCGGAGAAACCTAGTACTTCCTGGTGATTTCCCACTTTATGAGGGTTAGAAACGAATAGTTTTATCATTACCTTAAAAGAAAAGAGACGGGAAATATATAGATGTTTGGTTTAGTTTGATATTTAGGATAATTTAAAAAACTAATTAAATTCATCAATTTTTTAGAAAAAAAATAAAATTAAATTGAATCAAACTAAAAATTTTAGTAAGTAAAAAGGAACCAAATTGGTCTTTAGTTATTGAATACTATAAATTATTGTATATATAAATTAATTTTCTAACATTATATATGTAATATATGATAAATAATGAAGCATTCAGTTGTTTAAGTTTAAAGTTTTTATAAAACCAAACCACATACTTTAATTTTTCAGTATTGAAAAATAATGTTTTAAAATTCAGATTAGGTTGGTTGATTTAACCTTACCTGAAAAATAATTTAAGTAAAATCTTTTAATTAAAATTAAAGTCTAATCAATCAAAATTAATTAAAACTAATCAAAACAGGTAAAGAACGAGTAAAACCAATAGGTCAAAATTCATTTGAAATAATGTATTTATTAATTTTGTTTAAAAATTATATTTTGAATTTATTTAATCTAAATCATGTAATAGTTATCATGAAATAAAAAATATTATTATTTTATAATTAAATAATATATATTATTATTTTTTTATTATCAATCGATTTGACCGATAATTAAATCTAATTAATAATTTGATTACTATTTCAAGTTCTCAAATTGGAAAAAAAGAAAAAAAGGGTGAATATAAACTAAAGAACCCAGTTGAGTATGATTTTTCTATTTTCTGGGGTTAACCCCCTCTCCCCAGCTAATCAGTTGCTAAGGAGCTAACGGAGACAGTAAAGGGAAAAAGGGGAAATTGTGGGGTTACATAGCTGGAATTTTTAAAAATACATTTTCCATTTTTTTTACTGAATATAATCCATCCAGAAGAAGGTTATTTATTTATTTATTTATTTTTACATTGCTGGCCTCCGAGAAAACCTTGAATTTTTTTGTGGATTCCCGAAATGTATGAAAACAAAAATAATTTCAAAAAAAATCAACTGTTCTTGATAATAATTATTATTAAGGTATTTAATATTTATTCGCATATAAGTACGAATGAGACATTAAAAAATAAGAAATAAATATAATTTTTTGGGTACGCTATTTCGGACATCGCTCTTACGAGTCCATCAGTGTGGTTTGACGATTACTCGTGGGCCGCGGTGGCGGCAACGTTTCGGACTAGCGGTCGTTGACAATAAACCTGCCATGATTGAAAGAGAATAATTATTAGCATTTGCTATTAGTAATTAATTTATTTTTTATATTTATTAAATTAATATTAAATATTAATATTAATGTTAATGCAACGATTATTTAAACTCTTATTTCAGTAAGTCGTAATTTAAGATCCAACAAATCTAGTAATTGACAGCAGAAACGGGTCTAGCGAAAATGAGTCATGGAACCAGCATTGAATTTTTTATTATTTTTTTCAACATTTCATGTTAAAAAAATAGGATAATTCTCCAATACCTACCCAAAAAGAGTGTTTTCAAATCTTGCCCACGTGAGCCAATCGTTATTAACTACATGAGCCAATCGTTCTTAACTCTAATCTACCTATTCGCACGGTACAGTTCCTTGAGCGATCGACACCCTCGCCGTATATTTGCTCAAACCGTGCGCTGAACCCTGACTTTATCATCCGCAAGGCACTACGGTTCTTGCTTTCCAACCATCAAGAAAGCCTATCTCCTTCCTCATCGATCATCGGCTTATCTGCGTGGGCTCTGTCAAATGGTTCAGTGGAGCAACCTAGGAGCTAGTCTTCACAACTTAGCTGGACTACAAGGTTCGAAGACAGCAACCCACATTCCCTGCGATCTTGCAGATGGACAAGACAGGGAGAAACAGCTTAGGAGGAGGAAAGTTGGCTACAATGTGCTGTTCGCTACTATAGTCTAGAACAGAACGCTCCACATCGGAAACAGGGGCAAACAGAGGAGGGACAGGGCCCATCTCTGTCGCGCCCAGCAACGACCAACCTCACGTGGCTGGGTCACCCAAGTGCTGCGAGCTTGAGGGCCGTAGCTTGACACACAACAGAGAGTCAAAGGTCTTGCAGGAAGGCAAGCCGGTGCCTCTGGAAGCAAGGCATGCTGGCTGGGTTTGGTTGGAGCCCAAGGGCTTTATCGTTCAAAGGTTTTAAGAGAAAGCCATAGGAGACCTTTTAAGCGAAGAAGAAGTTGCTATGCAAGTCCCCCACTTCCTATCCAGTGAGGCAGGGGAGCCCAATAGAAAAACAAGGCCGAACAAAGCCCAGATGAAGACGCTTAAAGCCAAACCTATTGGTGATCAAACTTGGCTTGCTGATTCGTCCAAGGGACAGCAGCTCGAAAGCACAAAAGCAGTCGGAACCATTAAGCCACGAGGTGAAGTCGGGAGCTTGGTGTTGTGCTTTGTTTTTAAAGAGGTTGACAGGGTCTTTTGTGAAATTAACGGTAACAGGATTCAAACATCCATGGAGGTTGCCAAAACATTCAGAGGATTAGCTGGGGGAGCTGAGTCCTGCCAACGGATCAAACTGAAGGCCCCGTGGGCCTTAGTTCGACCGAAAGGCATGTCAACGAGGAAGACGATCTTCTTGCAGTGCATGATGCCAGACGCCATCTTTAGGACTCCCGGAGGAACGAGGGTCCACGATAGAGGAAAAGGGGTTAGTCAAAAGGCCGTTGAAGGTTTGAGTGAGGCCCAGTCATCTGTCAGGCCCTGTTCTCCCTTGACTAGTGAGGTAGGGGATTGTGTTCAGAAAACAGGGGCGAATAGAGCTTGGGTGGAGCCCCTCTTTGCTACGCCCATGTGCGACCAGACTATGGATGCTAAGTCACATAAGAGACTACTGCTCGAAGGCTCTTCAACAATCGAAAACAACGGACCACACGCCATAACCAGAAGCGCATCGGTGCTCTGCTCGGTGAAGCAGCCGTCTGGGTTTGTACAGCCACTGGGCAGAGGAATTGCCGAGATTGAGTTGTTGAAGGGTGGCCGAATAAATTCGGTTGAGGAGAAAACCCAACCCGAAGTAGAGACGATGGTCCCAGGAGTTACCACAGGAAAGGGTGTCGATCGCTCAAGGAAATGTCCCGCACAGACGGGTAGGTGAGAGTTAGCAAAGATTGGCTCACATGATCAATAACAATTAGCCCACGTGAAGAGGGGTTTTAAACCCCACACATTTTATCAACGGTAAAAATAACCTTATCTAGGTGGCATTTACTAGGTCATGTCATCATCATGGAAGTTGAAAAGGACTCAAACCGTCAATTCCTCGTTGTCGTCGCCATCGTCGTTAATGGTATTAGCAGTTGGATTGAATTTGATTACTTCATCAGGAAACAATGAGAGAGAGAGAGAGAGAGAGAGACCGGTCGACAATTAGATTCGACGTCATTCACCGAAAAGGGGAAAGTTGGTATTCAACTTATTATAGTCTAATAATATATTATATAATATAATTAAAAAATATAACACGTTTTCTTAAAAAATTAGTCTTACCGACGTGATGATTTCCATTATGACCCATTAATATGATGATAAAAAAAAAATTATTTTACTATATTTATTTAATTATTTTTTAAAAGCATAAAATTTGTTAGTTAAATGTATTGCATTTATCCAACGATGGAAAAAATATTTTGGTAAAAATTCAGGGTAAAAACACTTTCTGAAGGAGCAATAACCAACAAAAGAAACAGGAATTAACTTTTAACAAGAAAATAATAAGAACCACGAAGAGATTAACAGAGGATAATCTCTTGTCCATTAACTTTATTAAAACAGGGTTACATAATGCTCAGCTTGGAGGACGTTGCAACAATTTATACAAATCAAAAGATAAGAAAAGCCATAAAAGGGCTAGCTACTAGTACTGCTTGTATTATGTTACAAAATTGAAGCATTCAAGAATGAAGATCAAAGCTCCACTACTTCTTCTTCTTCTTCTTCTTCATCTTCTTTCATCCACCTTCCATTAATCTGTTGTCACACCACTGGTGATAACCCGACTATAACCCACTGCCAAGAAAAAGAAGTTAATAAATATAAAATAATATATTTGAAACGTTTGTTTCAGTAATCAAAAGCGTGAGCACAAATAAACAGATCCTGCGGAAACAATTAAAAAAAATTACTTTCAAGAACTTACATGCTATATTTTTACCAGAAAAAGGCAATTAAAAACAAGCCTCTTCTTATGTGGAAAAGGGTTTTTGTTTCTTATTTCAAACGTTTCAAAAATCATTGTCACTTCCAAAGAAAAAACAAAATGCAAATCAAAATTATTGTTTTGAGACATCAAAATATAAAACAAAAAAGAACAAAATATTTACAAAAAGAGATAAAAAAAAAAAGGCATAAGTAAGATCTTTCTTGTTAAATTTTTTGAAAGTTTTCTCTCAGAGTTTTGACAGAAATTAAAAATACAGAGAACGGTAATTTTGTACAATTTAAAATTAAAAAAAGATTAACATGATAGCTTTTTTCAATTTCTCGTATAACAGGAGATGATCATGTTACGAGGTGGGTTGTTGGGCTTCCTAAATTTTGTTATAATGGGGATTTAAAATTGCCTTTAAAAAGCATAAAATGAAAGTTAGCATAATATAATTACTGACCTATGCTACCACGCTCTTGACCCTGAGTCTGGCAATATTCAGCGCATGGACTGGTGCACAATTCGGGCTTATGCCAACGGCCGTGCACTTAGGCATGCATTCGTTGGTCATGCAATATTCAAAATCATGAGCTTCACTTGTCACCACAACCACGGCTATCAGCACCATTGCCATCATCACTTTCATGGCCGCCATCATCATCTTCTTCTTCTTCTTCTTCACACATTTATATATGTTAGCCATGGCCTTAGATCCATGTTCTCAGGAGTGGAAGGCGGAGAAGCAATGGAATTTGTGTGGAACCAAAAAGTTAATACGGAAAAGAATGAGAAGCAGAAAAGGAGAGGTTAAGATTATTGTAGAAACTTTTCCCACTAGAGAAATCAGACTAAGAAAGAGGGTGGTTGTGAATGAAAGGAGATATTTTGGGAGGATTTGGTAATTTCAGTAAACTGTAGTTGGGGTGAGATTTAATTGGATCGTGTTTGCCGGCTCTTGGAAGTTCTTTTATTATTGACCAGAGAAGCATGAAGTCAAATTAGCGGAGTTAGAAACCCAATTGCTACTTAAAACATGTATGGTAATATAGTTTGTTGTCAGTAATTATATATACTGGAAGTTCATATTCTTTTTTAAATTAATTTTGAAAATTATGTTATGTATTGTCAAATTTTTAAAAAAAAAAAAATTCATTTTGAAATATTATAGTTGTTAATATATACTTTTTTTATAAGTTGAAATGTTCATGAAGGTATATCATTAATAAAATAAAAATTCAAATATATATATATATGTATATACGTATGTATCTTACACATTCATCTCTTAATAATGAACTGCGCATGGACTAGATTTTGTTTTCAATTACTACTTTATTTTATTTATTTCATAATTATTCTAATTTTATTTTTTTCCATTCATCAAAATTATACATTTATGACACGTCACTCTAATAGATTGATCCTTGGCAACATTCCAAGTGATAACTTTCATAATATAAAAGTGATTTCCAAATTTACAAAAGTACTTTTGGGAAACGATGTTCTATTTGGGAGGCAAAGGAGAGGAAAATAAACAATTCTGTTTTTGGCAACGGCGAGGTTGTCTAAGCATATCCTCTTTTTGCTTCTAATTCCAAGCATATCATGCAAGCTTCTACTGGGCCAAAACAACTTGCTTTCATCTTCCGTAGACACAACCCAAGATTCGGCTTTTCTCACAAACAAGCCGCTGGTGAGCATGATTTTTCAGCAAGACCATAAAATTATATATATCAAACAATTAAAATAAGTTCGCTACAACATATTCAATGCTCTATGAGATTCAAAATCTCTGTAATCTCCATTTGCCTGACCACCAAACATATTATAACCATACATATCAAAAAACCTGTCATCAGGACCCATGTTTCCACCTTCTCTTCCCTTGAAACCCTCCGCTGGCGGTGCCCATGGACCTGGACCCGAGAAATTAGAACTGGATGCTTCTTGATTCAGGCCGATAGCATTGGGGTTTTGCGGCGAATTTAAGGTTGCCAATTTGTTGGTGGAATTGGACGGGGTAAGAGATATAGACGCAGACTGCTGCTGCATCTGCTGTTGGTTCTTCATAGGTGACTTTGGCCGTAGAAGCTCTATTTCAGGGGTTGTCAAAACAAGGTGAGGTGCCTCCGGAGGTGGGTTTCGCCCCCCACCTCCCTGCCATACTTTTCCGTCCTTATCAGAAAAGTTCCTAACATATGCCTGAAAATCACCAATTTGACGTCAAAATAAGTTATAGTTCCATTTACCCAAAGCATTCATAAAATTAAGAATTTCCAGTTCTGTAGTCGAGATTTTAAACTAGAAAAAAATAAGTGCCAAGCGGACTGACAACTTCCAAACATGGATCAGGATGGCTTGTTCAGGTAACACTGGTTGAGTATTTCTTCTTCTTTCTACTCTAAAAAGATAAGCAACAGAATTTTACCTCAGAGTTAAAATTTGACGAGCTTAGTCCTTTACCAACAGTCAACCAGCCAGATCGAATGTTGTGGTCCTCACCAAATAACTCTATCCTCCTTCGTCCAAGGGCAAAATGCTCAATTATCCTATACATATCTTCAGGTTTTGCAGTTGAACCTGAATTACATATGGAGTAAGATTTCAAGATAGTTGCTAGAATGGTTATCCCGTAAGAAGTGGTTAAGAATCTAGGAAGTGCATGTGAAAGAATTTTAAACATCATAACTTACAATACAAAATTCTAAATATACTTAAAACTATGCCAGTAAAAACATAATATCTTATGCAGATGACTAAGCAGCCAAGAATGCCAGGTCTTAACCTTTGGTTATTTCCAGTTATCCTAAGGGACATGGTGAAAGCAGCACACTGGGGGAGCCACAACAAAAATAGTTCAAGTACAAAAGATTATGTACTACTTTGTAGAATTTAAGAAAATCAAGAACTAAGTCCGCACTAACCATAAGGAGGCTCTTCAGCTATTATCACATCGGTATCAATGTTGGCATGGATTATGTGTCCATCTGTACTTCTTCGAACGGTTCCTTTTATGCCCATCAAACAATGTTCCTTCACATGATGTCAAGGCAACAAACAGTTTAGAAGTCAACAAACATTAACGCTAACAAAACAGAGTTGGGTTCGGAAAGGAAACAAAACAGTAAATGAAGAAGACATTTGAACTATCAACCTTTGACCGCTGAAACAGAGTATGAGAATCATGTCGTAATCCTGGAGTTGCATTAGTTTTATTTGTCTTCACCCAACATATATCCTCACATCTTCGAAACCCCCACTACAAACAAGAAAAAAGAGAGATATAGAGAAAGAGACGTAGTCAAAAATCAGTAAATAAAATGAGAAATGCACGTATAGCAATCAAAAAGAACATCAATTCAGAACCCACTAAGCTGCTTTCACAAGCATTAAATATTTACCTTTTTTAAACATTGACGTCCTTGTTCAAGCCCAAGGCCATCACCAACCCAGAGGAAAATAAAAGAAGGTGTGTCAGCTATTGCCTGAAACATGAATATATATTGTCCATAATCAAGCACCAAAATATAAAAAAAATAAAATCCAATCCATATATTTCACATGTTAATTGATCCTATAAACACAATATAAGCTGCATTGGCAACAGGACTATGAATCTATCATTGTATCATCTACATGGTAAGTTTTTTTTTTTTTAGTACATAGTAATTTTTTCTTCCCATATCCTAAATTACATAATAATTTAGCATATGCAAAGAAAATCAATTCATACATTTGAAGTGCAAAAAAATATGAGACCCAGTCATAATATAAAATTTGCATACATATTAGAAGAGCTCCAAGAAAATGAATTACCTCAATTTTAAGATTCATTATTTCTTCAAATGTCCAGTACTCCATGTGATCAGTGACACCAGGAGCTCGATGAGCATATTCCTCCCAAGGGGGTCCACGAGAATAACATCAAACTTAGTTCCAAAAAACTCAGGTGAAAGCACATGCTCACGGAGGTCACACTTGTAGTACATGGGAGGGGAAGCAGATTTGACTACAATCTCATCCTTCTTTTGTATAAGTTCCCTCAGCTTGGGGTAGTCCTCCACAACAGTTGTTGGGTCTAGTTCCCGGATAAAATTCTGGGGCCGCATACCAGTGTCAACGAAATTCTGGGAATAAATCATTCTGCTCTCCTCTAGAAGGAGCTTTACCAGTAGGTCCATTAGTTCTAGGAGGAACCCAATTGCCAGAGGATTTATCCTGTAATGGTCCACGTCCAACTGGACCATAGCATTAACACCAGCAGCAGTCATATTTGGAGGGTCTCCTCTTCCCATGCCTGGTTGATTAAAATACATAGATGGATTTGGTGGGGTCCCCATGTTGGGACCAAATCTTGGTCCTGAAGGTCCAGCTCCAGGAGGAACAGGAGAGAGACCAGGTGGGACAACTAACATATTCATCTCAACACCTCGGCCTCCATGCCAAACAACAGGAGGCGAAAATGGTGGCATAAACATGTTAGGAGAAATTGGAGGACCTGGAGCGGAGAGACATTAGGATTTAGTGGCTGCATTGGTCCAGGTGGTGGCATTCCAAGTGGTCCAAAAGGTGATCCCATCAAGGGAACTGGAATTCCAAATGGTTGGTTCTCTCTCCCAGAAGGCCTAACCCTTCCACCCCTCCCCCCTATGTTTCCTTTGGCTCCTTGAGGGCCAGATCTGCCAAAGAAACCTGGCTCCTGGTTTCCATGTGGAGGCTGTGAACCACTACTAGAAGTTTGGCCACCTGCAGGGCGACCAGACATGACACCTCTCTGCCTCTTGTTTTCCCTCCCTGAAATTCATCATCTCTCCATGATTTTTGAATTTTGCAAGGGAGGACCATCATCCGTGAATCTATTACTCTTCGAATCATCGCCAGATTGAGCCCACTCATCATTGGTGGCAGATTTTGTATCAGATGGCAGAGCCACTTCGCTTCTCCTAGAATTGAACCTGGATGGATTCTCTCTGCCATAGTCATGGGGATTGGTCTGGATTTCTATTACATCATAGTTCTCATTTGAAATCCCATAATTTGATGAAGTTTTAACAGCCTCAGTCCTATTTCCATCTTTTCTGCCTGACCGACCTTGAGGCCTTTCAATGTCAGTCCTCTCACGGCCATGTCTTTGAAACTCCCATTCTCTGCTATGATTATAGGAGAAGTCCCATCTTTTATCTCTTTTTTCACTGCTGCTAGGTTGCCTTCTTTTCCAATTATCTTTTGAGCCTCTTTCATAATCAATCTCAACATTTTCTGATTCATGATGGTGCCTCCCACTCCTCTCAGGAGTCTTTGACCTGTCCGAATGAGCCATTTCCCTTCTACTGGTGCCTCTTGCCCACATGCCATCCTCCTCTATACTAAAAGGCCTCTCACGGCTTTCATAAGCATCCCGGCTAGCGGAACTTTTCTGCTGTCTATGTTTATCCATTCTCTCCTTACCATCACGAGCCACAGAACTTTCTTCTTCTCGAGCCTCTAACCTACCCTTGCTCTTACTCCTTTCAGTATCAATTCTCTCATCATTGGGTTTCATACCCTTGTCAATAGTTGAATCCATACCTCTGCTTTTGCTGTGCTCGGTTCAATTGTTGAGGACATAGTTCTCTCTCTAGCACTCCCATGCTTAGGATCTGAAGATTTACCACTTTTCACATCTATTATTTCGACATAGTTATTTTCTTCAGCTGTTTTGACAGCATCAGGTTCATCCCATCTTCTCCTAGGGTTCCTCCCATGCTCAGAAGATCCATGATCCTTTTCCCGACTGGCTTCCCTCCTCTCTGAATATCGGGCATCTCTATCCACCTTCTCAAGCTCCCTATCATATGATTTATCATCTTTTCCTTTGTTTCTGCCCTGAGATGAGTCATAATCTGAATACTTTGAGGTCAATTTCCTTCTCTCACCCTCATCAGTCGGCCATGTCCCCTGTTACCAGACCTATCTCCACCATCATGCCTATTCTCTTGCTCTCCATCCTCATACCAGCTGCTCAATTTCTCCAACGTACTCTCTTCTTGGTGCTTCTTCATCTGCTTTGCACGTGAATCCTTTCTTGCTTCATAATCATCTTCATCACTGGCCGTTCTGCTTGAGCCACCTGATCTCTTTCGGCTCTCATTCCTATCCCCAGCACTTCGCCTTCCAACATCATCTAATTCTTCAGCTTCATCTCCATTCCCCAACTTTCTTGACTTACTTAATTTTTGCTTCCTTCTATCTTCGCTCTCCCAGTCTCCAGGTCCTCTGTTCCTATCACTCTTAACATCCGAACTGTCCTCCATTTCCCGTTTTATATAACTTCCAACGACTTCAGTAACTTATGCAACTCCATAGCAAGACCAGCCCTCAAAACATAGATTAGTCTTCATTATTACATGATCATGGAACACATGACGGTGTGCAAGACGAACATACAATAACTATTCTCCTCAAAACAAACACAGGAAGGTAAGAAAACAGAATGCACATCAATTTTCCCCCATTTTTCCAGATGACTAAGGAGCTAGAGATCAGGTATTCAATATGATTATTCTGCACAATGAAGCTTACAGATGTAATGGTTGGTTTTTTATGATGTGTGTGTGTGTGTGTGTGTGTGTGTGTATGAAGTGAACGCGAGAATAAAAGCTCATAAAGAAAGCTCACTCTGATCGAAACAGCTTACAACCTCCGTTCGCAAATTCTTCCAATCCGCAACAGCGATCTAAAGCAACGGCGTCAACGACAATCGCTGGTTATTAATTTGTAGGTACACTAGTAAAAGAGGCAGAACGCCGACAGGGAGAGGGAAGGGAAGGGAGGCGGGTCGTTGAAGGTGCAAACCAATCTCTTAACCCAGAGATGGCCCAGATGGAGAGAAAGGAAAGTGAGAAATAGGCGCGATGGTGCCAGGGGCTAGGGTTTCTGAAGATCGTCTATGACTGCTCCGCAGCATGGAAAAGGGGTAAAGGGCAAAACTGGGATAGAAAAGGTCATTTTATTGTTTTGAGAGAAGGTAGTTGATTAATAAATAAAAATAAAAATTTCAATCAAATTCTGCTTAGGTAACATGTAAACTCCTGTAAAATATATTTTAGTCTAAATTAAACCAAAAGTAGATTATTTTATTTTAAAAATATTTCAATAAATTATTTTAAAATCAATAAGATATATTAAGTGAAATCAAATTAATTTGTAATAAATAAACACTTTTCCCTTACCTTATTTAAGAACCCCGTTACTAATGGATAATTCCGCAACTCCTACTCCCATTTTTTTTTTATACTTTTTAATTTCGGCCCATTTTGTTAGTAAAAAAGAAAATATATACAAATCCGTAAATTTATTTTTTTTTAAACAAAATTTTAGATAATGAAATTAATTGGACATAATGAAATAATATTTTTCTCGCTTTAACTAATGTTTGCAACTTTTCTCTAAAATAACCAAGATTATAACTTTTAACTTTTTACTTATTAAACTGTTTAATAATAGATTAACTCTTACGTCAATTCTTTGACTTATTTAATTTAATCATCTAACTTTAATTCAATCAAACCTGATTCATAAATTTTAAATTAGTAACAAATGTAATCTTTCATATTAATTTTTATTCAATTAATATGAGATGATATTAATTCAAATTTTGAATTAATTTTATATTATATGCACGAAATCGTTAAGGGGTAAATTTTTTAATTAATTATATTTTTTTATTATAATGAATGTTGTTATTTTTCAGATTGATTGGGAGATACATTGTTAAATTAATTATCATTTTTTTGTTATAATAAAACTTGTTCTTATGTCCATAATATTTATTAAATTATGAATAGTTAACAATGTAGGCTAAAAGGGTTAATTTCATTAAAGCTATTATTCTTTTTTATTATAATAATAAAAATTGTTATATTTTAAATTAGTTTAGGGATAATTTTTTAATGAATTATAACCTTTTTATTTCAATAAAAACTAATATTTTATAAAGAATATTTGCCAAATTATAAATAATATATACAATATGGACTAAGAGATATTTTGATAATTTAAGCGAGTATATTAATTCTGTAAATTATTTTTAACTATAAATATAAAATTGTGAAGTTTGAATTGTTATATATTATATTTTAAGTAAATAAATATTATCATAGAAATAATTTAGGGGTGTAAATTATATTTTACCTTTAGAATATATGAAAGTAAAAAATTACTAAATTATCCTTAAGAAAGCCTTGATCTCTCATTTCGTCCCTATGGTATGCTAGCTTTCTTACTTTCTTTGTTTAGGAAAAAACAGTAAGCAATTAATTCACTTGGATTGATTTTCCATTGTATGATATTTTTTTTATTTTAAATACAAGTAACGTGCATTGTTCATACCTTACACTTGGCAAATTAGAATTGAATTTATGGTATCCTAAAACAATTTAGAGCCAACAGGTTTAACTACAGAACAACACAAACATGTGTTTACAAGTTATAAATAAATTTAAAAATTGTAAATAAAAGAGTACAATAAGCATTGATGTAACAAATGTTGAGACTGCTGTTGACAGATTCACGAGGACATCGAACAAGCCCCTCCCCTAGCCTCCCTATATCTCAAAATAAAAAGGAAAAAAGAAAAACAAAGACAAAACATTTTATTGAAAAATAAAACAAAGGTTTTAATGAACCTAACAAGCTAGCTAGCAAATTGGGAGGGGCGCCATTCCACTCCTTTAGGCAATCCAACAAGCCCTGCACATATAGCCGAAAATACCTGTCAAACTCCTCAACGGGTGATTGGAACTTGTCCCGCTTAAGAAACGAGTTCTGAACACTTCTCTTACAAACTTGTACAACGGGTATGGCCTACATTTCTTGATCCTGTTTGGAATAGTTGGCCTTCCACTCTCAGCTTCACATCTGACAAACAGGCCTTTATCTCGTCTTCAAAGGCACCTATTTTATGGAAAATAGAAGTGTTCCAACTCTTCTCTCTGTCACAATTCACAAAGGCATGATCGACGGGAACTTGCCTTAGCTTCTGCATTAATGGAACGTGCAGCAACACGGGTCATCAATGTAGGCAAATACAAGTTCTCAGTCGACTACCGCCAGCAAATCCTTCTCAGAGAACCTGGATGGGTGAAGCTCTCCGTTGAATCCAATGAGTAAACCTTTTGGCAACTTGACCAACTATATTCTTCACTGCCTTCTTCAAGTTCTCCTCCAAATGCCGCAAGTCAATAGCTTGGCATAAAGCTACCATGTAGCACACATGAGCTTTAATATGTCAATAGCTTCGGCTGTTTTTCTTGAAGATATTAAGCCCAAGGAGTTGACATCTTGGTTGTGCTGCTCAGCACTTTGAACATGGTTTTGGTCACTGGATTAGCTAAAAATTGCAGTTCAGAACAACAAGCGGCCATCGCAGTTTCAGCACCTTCGAACCCATAGTCCAAGCTTGGATCACCACCCCGATAAATTTGAAGGCAACCCATTACTGTAGAATCCATTGTGCAAACATGACTTTTCCTACGGAAGCAATGGCAAGAAGGGTATTGTCCATTGCCACTCCAATCGGAGTACCTGGAATTTTCCTCCGTGAAGGGCCTCATTCCTTGCCACATCAATTACGGAGTTGTCATTCACTGAGTTAATCTCCCTCTCCACTAGTTTGGTAGCTCCTCTAATGACTTCAATTTGAGGCCCCAGCCATTGAGGTGCATAATCAAGCAATTTGTTTTTATAAATATATACGTTTATTTAATTATGTATAGAATAATGTTTAAAGTTTTTAAGTTGCAGGTATGATCAACTTTAATATTTACGCAAATTTTGCTTGTAAATAATTTATTTTATTTGAATTTATTTAATCTAAATTATGTTTTTGAGATCTTAAATGATAATAATGTAAATGTGTTGGACAAATATTATCTTCATAATTATGAAATGAATTTCAGAAATGACATCGATGAGTTTTATTTAGATGTCATGTACTCTAAAGTTCAAGATTTTAGATGGAATTTGCCGGTATTTGGGGTTGAGTCTATCCTAGGCGAGGACGGATGTGACCGAACAGAAATACTTAATTGAACAAATCTATAAAATTGAGGGGTCCAATCGAACAACTGAAGATTGGTGATTTAATTTAACATAGGATAAAAGTTCGTGAGGGCAGTTGTGCCTTCTGTCCTTTTTAAGTCAAGAACAGAGAAGGAAGAAGAACTCAAATATTTAGAAAACTTTCTTCTTCTAGTTCCATGAAATCAGAAACTCATCAATGATGCCAATGGTGGACAAGGCGACACGAGGATTGCTGACAATTTGATAAGGACTTGGCTTCTAATCTGCATCGAAATGCAATAATCTTTGCAGTTTACGCGAGTAATGTGGAGAGCAATGTCAACTTCATGCCTCATTTCCCGCAATTTGACCTGGGAGAAAACAATTGTCCATCCAAACCATTCAGAACGAACTTTCACGGAAAAACTGTTAGCACTCTTGAAACTCTGTGTTTCCACCAAGATGTTGCAACAAATCCACACCCAGATGCTGATTAATACCATCCACAAACCGAATTTCCTGTTATCTAAGCTCATTGATTTGAAGGACTTCAACTATTCCTTCCTGTTCTTCTCTCGCATACTCGAACCTAACGACTATGCCTTCAACATCATGGTTCGCGGCCTAACAACTACATGGAAAAAGTTCGATCTCGCTTTGAAGTTGTATTACCAAATGAAGTTCTCAGGCTTGAAACCGAATAATTTTACATACCCGTTTTTATTCATAGCTTGTGCGAACCTTTTGGCGTCAGAACATGGACGGATGGGTCATGCGATGATTTTCAAGGATGGGTTGAACGTAATACTCATGTTAATATTCATTGATCACCATGTATTCAAGATGTGGAGAATGGTTTGTGCAAGGAAAGTGTTCGATGAAATTCCGAAGAGAGATTTGGTATCTTGGAATTCGATGATATCTGGGTACTTCAAGATGGGGTTTGCAGGGGAAGCAGTGGCGATGTTTGAAAAGATGAGGGATGAAGGTTTTGAGCCAGACGACATGACTGTAGCGAGCGTTCTTGGGGCGTGCGGTGACTTGGGGGATTTGAATTTAGGAAGATGGCTTGAAGGATTTGTTTTGAACGGTCAGGTGGAAGTTAACTCTTATGTTGTATCGCCCTTGATTGACATGTATGCTAAATGTGGTGAATTGATGTCAGCAAGGCGAGTGTTTGACACGATGAAGGGTAAAAATGTGGTCATCTGGAATGCTATGATTACTGGGTAAGTGCTCTTGCACAAAAAGATTAGGATCCCATCAAAGTCAGGGCTCTGCATATGTTGTTACCAACGTACCACATATTCACGTGGCAGTTTACTATTAAAAAAATTAAATTAAAAAGCACGGGTATTTTTCTTTGTTAAGAAAAATGTCAATCAATTAAGGCATGGTTATAGCTAGCTTTTCAAAATAGTATAAATGCTGGAAAGAAGTAAATAAGAGTAAGGGTAGATCATTTTTTTCAGGACCATGTTAGTAAGAAAAAAATTAATACAAAAATATAGTCTTCTATAAATGCGAGAACAAGTGCAATGCAACAATTTCTATCCATCAAAATTTTAGATCTTTTTTCAGGGGCTTAATGATTTTACTTGAAGACCCGAAATGATATTCTGACCAAAATCGTTATTTGTTTTTATGCCCATCTTTTTCTTGGTTTTTCTACCCATGGTAGGTATGCACAAAATGGGTTGTCAGATGAAACAATCATGTTATTCAATGCCATGAAAGTTGCAGAAGTTAAGCCAGACAGAATAACATTGATCGCGGTGCTATCTGCTTGTGCATCAACTGGAGCTCTAGATATCGGAAAGTCAGTTGATACATATGCTTCAGAGAGCGGTTTACAATATGATATCTATGTTGCTACAGCCTTAATTGACATGTATGCAAAGTGTGGATGCATGGACCAAGCCCTCAGAATATTTGAAGCAATGCCCCAGAAAACAAGGTTTCTTGGAATGCCATGATTTCTGCACTCGCTTTTCATGGACGTGCTCGGAGGCCTTACTGCTATTTAAGCGCATGTTAGAGGATGATGGACCTACCTGTCCAGATGATATCACATTTGTTGCAGCACTTTCTGCTTGTGTGCATGCTGGTTTGGTTGATGAGGGCCTTTGGTTGTTTAACTTAATTACATCTTTTAAATTGGTTCCAAAAGTTGAGCACTACTCATGCATGGTTGATCTTTTAGCACGTGCTGGACAGCTGCATGAAGCATGGGACTTCATTGAGAAGATGCCTGGAAAACCAGACGAAGCAACCTTAGGTGCATTGCTTTTTGCTTGCCAAAAAATTGGGAATGAAGATGTTTTTGAGAAGGTTATGCAGCTGCTTATAGAATTAGAGCCTTCAAATTCTGGAAATTATGTTATCTCATCACAGGTGTATGCCAAATTTAAAAGGTGGGATGACTCAGCAAGGATGAGACTGTTGATGAGACAAAAAGGTGTGGCCAAAACTCCTGGTTGTAGTTGGATGGAGATTGATTCTCAACTTCATACATTTCACGCTGGGGCCTCTCCTCACCTATGTTCAGAAGAGATTTACAAAGTAATGAAGTTGTTACATGATGAGATGAAAATGAAAGAGCATGACATGCTATAGAAAATCAAGAATGAATAGCCCAATTCGAGGGATCAATCTCATCAACTACTGGAGATAATTCAATATATGAACTTGTAGTTTTTGCTTGATATTTGCATGCCTGGATGATCAATTAATGCCTTCTATTGTGAGTATACTGCAGGTACTGTATTGATATGATGCTGAAAATCTTTATTTATTGGCATTTTCCCAAAATCTAAGTGCTGATATATTATTCTATATGGTAGCTTTTGCACTTAAAATGTCTAGCAATTATCCTTTGGTTTCAGAGAGGTTTATGATTTTCTTTTATTTGTGCTTCATTATCTTAGCACTAATTTTTTACAAAGATGGCACAAGGCTTTTTTTGGAATATATATCTTCCTAATGTTTATTACTTAGACTGAACTTTTTCTGTTTCTAGTGATTTGAAACTGATGATTTTGCTTCAGCATGAGGCTTTCATTTATCTATTGTCGATCAATTTGTTATATTGGCAACAATTCATCCTATTCAAACGAAGAAATGTTGATTTTGAGCTTCATACATCCATTCAATGACGATGTTTGATATTCCATTTATGCATCAAGGATAAATTTTATCTTCAATAAGTAATTTTATGATGAAATTGTTGCCACATTTTATCAGAATTCCTAATGCGGATAGTTCTCAATGTAACCCACAGCGGAACTTATGCATGCAGTGGAAACTAGTTTATGGCCATGTAGCAAGATCAACTTGACTCAACTGTTTTTTCTACTGCATGGTTTCAGCTATATGGATCATATTGCCTCCATTTCGCTCTATGGGAAGCCATGGTTGCAGTTAATTGAGTGAATGAGAATTCTAATCTTAACTTAAGAATTCTACTCTCTAATTCTTAATGTTGATGTCCATGATTGGACAAGGTTGGCCTTTGCCTTCTTTAGCAGCATTTGATATTTCGACCAAACTAATTTTTGTTGAGTGAAAATCAAATGATTCAGCATCTAGGCTCTGATGTCTGACTTTAGTTTCATTTAACAAATTTAAGATTGACTCTGACGGCCACAGGCTCTTTTCCGTTGCCTTTATGTCTTGTAGTCTAATGCCTTATTTCATTAGAAAACTGGTAAAAATAGGAGACTTGGGGGATTTTAGGGTGAAGAAGATCGATAATATCATAGAGGTGTGGAGAAACGATGCTTGTGGTTTATCTGTGGTATTAAAATTATTTTCAATGGCTTACATTGGTAAATAATGTATTTTGCATTTGAAAAATTACAACAGCCTGATTTCGATTTATGAATCAATGAAGTGGTGTATTCCTTGACCATCAATTTGCCACTTATTAACGAGTTTTTGACCTGTTCATTTTCTTAAGAATATTGACACACTCTTTCCTTTCACTGAGATAGGTGGAGATGACAAGCTAAAATTTGCCTCGTAAAGAACCACCATCCATTGGCATGAAGCAATTTACATCTGATTTGCTTTAGAACACAACTGGCCTTGTAAAGAAGCAGAACAGATAGAAGTGACACATCCTTTCAGAGAAGATGATAATGAGTTTAATGAACCTCTGGATGGATATAGTGGAAATGAAAGCAGAATTGACGAGGTACAAAGTGGAAACGAGAGCCTCCAATATTCCTGATAAAGCAGTCCTTAAACATATCAAGAGGAGGTTCAGGGTGAGCTTTGCTTTTTGAAAAATCGGTAAATCTAGTTATTCATGAACTCAGATGAAAGGTAAATTCACACGTGAATTAGCTGATAATACAAGCGCAGAAAGTATTCATATAGTTGGTGTTTTCAAGTAATGCTGCGTAAAATAATTATAAATTGGGTTATATGATTATGAATTATCTTAAGTTGATTTAAATAGCATCAGAGAAGATGAGTAAAAATAACTATAAATCATGAGTGAAACCTCAAATTACTAAGTTGTTGTTTTGTTTAAGTATTTACGGGAAATCTAAATCCATTCGAATCAAACATTTCCCCTTTCTTTTTATAATTTATGAAGGTAATCTTCACAACTATTGTCTTGGTTTTTTCAGATAATCAGATGGCCTGGAAAACTTATCACCCGCTCTAGATTAAAGAATCATGTCATGTTTGAAGATCCTCTACTCAAGTGATGAGATTTATATCAATAGTCATAAGCAAGCAGACAGGCGTAGGTTTCAGATCTATCACAGATTCGTATCATCATCTTATTTGATTGCTGTAATATACACGATATATTTTGTAGTTTAAACATTAGGATTATTGGCTGCCTTCCTGTATTATGTTGGAAAACGTTGGGATGTGTAGGTATTAATCTTGCTGATATATTGCAAAATGGACACATCAAGGAGAAAATCCATCTGAAAGACCAAGGAATGGAGTAATACCTGTGTGCATCTAGGGTTGGATGACATGTATGTGTGTGTATTATATATACACAGTCTTAGAGTAAGGGTTATATAAACGTGTTTGTAATTTTTACCAAATTGTGCTGAAATGTCAACATGTATCATTCTTTTGAGGACGCTCTTGGCCAGTTTTAATGTTTGCCAGTTACCATTTCTCTCTCATAAAACCACAGAACAAAATTCCCTTCTCCTGGGGTGCATTCGAGTTTTCAGTCAGTTTTTAACAGAAAATGAATGACAGAGCAACTTTAGGACTTTAGATTAAGGTTCTGTGGCGCACTTGATAATAGATCTTCAGGAGATAAAGGGATGTTTGGTAAAAGGATATTTTCTTTTTATTTTTTCTGTTTATTGATATGGAATGGAAGCTTCTTCAATGGAGGCAATTTTACTGCTTTACCCCTCCATGTATGTTAAGGAAATGGCAACTGGAAAGAGTTTAAAACCATAAAACAGGGCAATGTCGACAATTTAGTTTATTTCATTGTTGGACTCCATTACGACCTAGTTTGAAGCTTTTACAGAAGCCAGTGGAGCCCAAAAACTCTAAGGATCTTCACTTGCCAAAACTTATTTTCTAAAAGTCTACAAATTTATTTAAATTTATTTTTTAATGCCAGAAAACATTTTAAATTTTAAAAAACCTAAAATAGGTTATTACCAGAAACAATCCCACCACCACCACCATATTATGCATTGCATGAAACCCTTGTGTAATGACCCAATTCTAGTTTAATTAAGTTTAAGGGGTTTAATTGCAAGATTTAGAAGTTTCAGGGATCAAATAGGAAAATTGGAAGGGTTTAATTGAGGGGATTAAGGGTTTTGGGGGCTAAATTGAGAGATTGGGAAGTTTAGGGGTCAAGTGCATGAATTGAAAGAATAGGGACCAAATTGAAAAATTCAGAAAGGGGTAGAATTGGAAGAAAATGAAGTCTGGAGGGCCAGACTGGGACAAAACTGAAAAGGACAGATTTACAATGATCCGCACTGTAGATCCATCATTGTCCTCGATTGAAGCCAAATTTCGGCTTAAAAATTGCTTTAGGGTGTGGGTTAGGTTGGTGTGAAGAGTTCTCCTAAAGAAATCTTGAGAGTTCAATGAGAGAGTGAGGAGCTTTGGGCGAGTTTTGGGTTCGGCAAAGGGTGCTCGGTTGGATGAGCTTTTGGGGCTTTTCGAGGCTTTTTCATTCAAATTTCTTCAATTAAAAGCCGGAGGTGGCTTTGTCAAGTTCGGTTTCAGTGGTCGGAGCTCGGATCAAGGGTGAAAGCAAGTATGTTATGCTTTTTTTCTTTTTTTCTTTCTGGTTTTGTGTCGAGTGCGTTACAGACCCGGTGGGGCAACCGGGTCTATGTTGCGGGTGGAGAAGAAGGGACTCAGGTGATCTGGGTCCCCGTGTCAGGTTGGGCTGGATCGCTGGGCCTAGGCTTGGGCCAGCCCAAGTTAGTGGCCCAAGTCACGAGCCTAAGCAGCAAGCTAAGCCATGAACGCAAGCCGAGCTGAGCAAAAAAAACAAAAGAGACAGTTGACCGAACCGGCCAGGGGGTTTGACTAGCTAGTTCAGTGGCCTTTTTGGGCCAGATTTTTGAAGTAGGACCAATTCCCAAGGTTTGGGGTTTTCTGAATCTGATTTAAGGGTTTTGTGGCCAATTTAGTTGAGTTTGAGGTAATTTTAAGCCGGGTTAGGCCAGTCCGAAGGTTTTGGAGGCCGGTTCATTATGATTTTGGGATTGTGGAGGCTGGTTCTTTATTGTTCAAGGTTGTTAAGCTGAAGTGTTGAGTGTTAGTGAGTCACGTGGGTCCCAGTGGTGGGTAGTGGTGCCTCGAGATGCGTGTTAGGGTGCAAGGATGGGATTTGAGACGGTTATGGGCTGTTGAGCCCGTTTCTTGCGCTGGTTTTGGTATTAATAATGGTTTTTGTGTGATTTTGATTTCAGATTTACTAGTGGAGTATCTAGACCGTTGAGTTGGTTGTGCGACCTGAGACTCCGTTTTGACTTAGCTTGTATTGTGAGTGATGATACCCTTTATATATATATTTTTTCATTCCTGTTTTCTTAGCATGATGGCTGCATAGATTCTGCAAACTGTATTTTGTTACATGAGTCTCGGGATATGTGTTGTGTTTTATTGTGGTAATGTGAACTATGTTCATATGTTATGCTGGTCTTGATCTATGGTATATGCATATGCTTTGGATCTAGACATGTTGGTATGCGATACTATTTTGAGATTTATAGACTGTATTTGTTTGTATATCTGTTTGATTGGATATGTGGAGAGTCGGGTGATGCACTAAGATCGTTTGCTCTAGTTGTGAGATGGAGAATGCCTCTCGACCAGGAGCGTGGTATGATTACCCTGATGGGCATGTGACTCAGGTCGTGATATGGAGGATGCCTCTCGACCAGAAGCGTGGTATGTGATTGTGTTGGGCCTGATTGTGAGATGGAAGATTATTCCGACTGAGGCGGGAGTCTCAGTGATCATCATACTCTCATATATGTATGTTTTGATACTAATATTGCTCATTGTGTATATGTATGTATGTGTATAGCTTTGGACTTGTGGTGTGACACATATCCTAACATGTATAAACTAAGTATCATCTGTACTCACTGAGTTTTGCGACTTACTTTTTATAAACTTTTCAGATCTAGGTTGCTGTTGTAGAGTAGTATACTAGAGTCAAAGCGATCTTCTGCAGATTTGTTAGATGTACGGACATATTTTTTTATTTACCTATTTTTGAACTTTAATGTTCTCTTTATTATTCAAACAAGATCTTAGTTTGTACTTGAATAGTTTGAAATGTTTATATATAATTTGTTTGATTTTGTTGTATAATTGTTTGTTAGGAGGCTGACTAAAATAGAGACCTAGTAACTATCAGGGAACCAGGGCTTCTGGTGTGACACCTTGCAACAAGTCACCTCCTCACTCTCAAAGAAGCTTGTTTTGGTCAGCTGTACGGGAAATCGGGATCTGAAGCAACAACAGTCTCGTCCAATCAGTCCTCCTGGCTGATCAGTAAAAGAAGCCAAAGCTCTCTAGTCTAATCTCTCTCGCAACTCCCTTGCATATGTATCTCTACCTGACCCTCTGTACGATTTTTTTTCCCTGTCTTTTGAAGAATGAACTTATTTTGGTGCCCCTAGACTTTTTTTGGGAGAAATCTATTAAAAGAAAAAAAGACTTCAAAAAGAAAATTAAATTTTGAAGTGTCAACCTTTGCTTCTCCGAGCTTAAAAATTCTAATAATAAGCAAATGACCATAGATAGATAGTTGTTCCCACTTTTGAAATCCGGCTTGCCCCACTCTTCTTCCGCCGAGAACCATTAGTTTATTTTCTCTCTTGTAAAACGTGAGTGGACCGATTCGCGGCAGACAGCACCGCAGCGGCTGCAATTGTCGATTATTTATAAGCATTTAATCAACATTAATCGATTTAGTTCATGTAGCATTGTCGCCGGACGAAAACCCAAGAAACTGATTACTAAAAAGCAATTAACCAATATTAATCCATTTTAATAATGTAGCAATTGTCGACGGAGGACGAGATTTTTGTCCTCTTCGATTCGATGGAACGATTGAGCGGAGCTTGATGAAGTAAGCGTGTTCCACGAATTCAGCAGTGCGGTCGCAGCAGGAGATCGAAAAGAGAGAGAAGAAAGAAAAGGAGAAAGGAAATAAGGGAAAAAAAATAATAGGAAGAAAAAAAGATTTGGGCGGTCTGCAACAGAGGACGACCCAACAGGAAGAAGGAAAGAAAAAAGTGAAAAGGAAAAAAAGAAACTTTCCTTCTCCATTTTCATCATTTTTCTCAAACCATGACATCAACCTCTTCATCTTCTTCACAACACTCCTGTTCATCGAGATTATTAGAAATTTTCGGGGTTTCTCCAATCCCTGTTGAGTTCGATTCCAATCTTCAGAATTTCAATTACCCCACACTTGCAACGCTTTGAATTACCAAACCCATTTCCGATACCACTTGATTTTCCTCTAAAATCATATAGAAGTTGAGGGAGGAATTGAAATGATATTCAAATCAAATTGCACGAATTTCAGCCTCTAATCAAAAAGCTGTTCATTTCATTGGAAAAAGCCTAGAACGTATCCAAAAAAAATCTCTTTTAATAGTCGACAACAGAACAAAGCAGATGCAACGAGCAGAAACGACCCTCAATCCCATGTGGGTCGACTGGGAGATTCTCTAATCCAAGTTTGAATAACTCAAAAATCGAAATTACAAAGCAGATGGCAGACCCATCGAATCATATATTGAAGCATCTTATGTGCCTTCATGTTTGTTCCAGAACAAAGATGATAGAACAAATGAATCAGTAGCAGCACACAAGAAGGGGAAATAGAGAGAAAGGGAGGGTTAGGTGAAAGATGAAGGGTAAAAACTAGAGATTGAAGTGCTGAAAGTAGAAACCCTAAAGCGTGCGTGAGGAAGACAGCAGATAAGAGTCCAAGAAGCAGATTGATCCAAAACAGGGACATCTGCTGTGACTGGTTTATTTTCGAGTTTTTTGATTCAGACATATTGCTGAAAACTCACGGTCGATCGGTCGGAGGATGGCACATCATGACACATCATGATCGAGAAGATGATTTTGGCAGCTCTCACGTCTTGTCTCTCTCGTAAACTGGAATTGTTGTCCAAGATTTTCCGTTTAAAATTTGTGTACAATTTGCTTTTTGTTCTCTGTTATTTGTTTCATATCACTATTTTAATCTCTTAATAACTTCTTTTTTATTTTTGAAAACTCTCTAAAAAAATAGTTTTCTAACACAACCCACCTGCGTTTTCGATTTATGAAAAACAGAAAATTGTTTTTAAAAAAAAATTACTTCAATTCCAAATTTAGACGAGTGTTACGTGTGGGTGTGTGCGTTTACAGGGCCCGGAAACACGTGCATGCATGATGTTTGATGGACACCGGAGCTGCTGCAGTGCGGTGCATAGATTAGGTTTGACTTTGGTCTGAGAACTGCGAGATGCACGCATGTTATGTAACATCATGATTGAAGAAAGCTACCGACTCTACTCGACAATTTCCCTACTCTACTGTGGTGGATATGCAATATACGGTTCACTTCAGACCCTTCTATGGAAAATATTTTCATAAAAACTGGCTCCTGCTCAACATGCTCATAGCTTTTCGACTTGTCCTTTCTGTGTTATTATTATGACGCAGAAAGGACAAATAAACAATTATTTCAAAAGCCCCAAAAATTCAAAATATTTTTTCCACCAAACACTGCCGTAGGAGACAATGTGATAATGCATGTTAGCCCTTAATGACCAAAGTGGAGGGCACCATTGTTAAAGGCAATGTTCCTTTTATTTTTAATTTTTAAGAAATGGGCAAAAGAGAGAGAAAGAAGTCAGCTGTGTGGTTGACTTGCCCCAGAAAGTGAGGAAAATTTAGAGGTGGGTAAAGGGGGAATTAATCCTCCTCCTGAGGATTCTATGTTAATGGATTTTCTGCTCTCTCTCTCTCTCTCTCTCTCTGTTGTCGCATGTGGTTTGTGGGATTCAAAAGAAGAGGTGAAATGAAAAGTAGAATGTGTCAGGGGTTCATAGTTGATGTTCTTTTTTAAATTGTGGGGAGAAGAGGAATAACTTTGCATCTTAAAAAGAAGGAGCATTTTCCTTTTAAAAAAGTTGGCCTTTCTTGAAACAAGTTAGTGGAAATAAGCAAACTCCACTTAAAAGCACAGAATCATTCATGTTGGCCCTTCAGATATGGGCTAGGGCTACTACACTCCATGCACTGTGGTTTATCTCTTTTCAAAATTTTACCTATTTTTTACTTTATAATAAATTTAAATACTTTTTCACATTTAGTCAAATATTAAAAATTTTTGAATAAATTTAAATTATTTATTTTAATATAAATAATTCAATCCATTTCAAGCTGAAGATCGAATCCCACTAGCTGACTCCAACTAAAAATTTGTTGTTATTGAGGGAGAGAGAATCATTTGATGCCTCCATTCTCTAGCTGGCAATTCTAATGGGGAGAAATTCTTTCACAGCTTGCATGCATGCGTATCTCCATTAGTGTTTTTAGCCTAACTGATGCCACTCTCACAGCCCACCATTGGATGGAATAGAGAAGAAAAGGATGCCATACGTGGACAAAACCACTAATGTCTATTTGGATATGATTCCATGTTTTTGAAAACAGGAAAAAAAAAACTCTATAATTGCTCAAGTTATTTTCTAAAATAATTTTTGAGAATTCTATAACATAAATTTTTGTTATTTTCTAAAAATAATTTTAAAATAAATTTATTTTTAGATATAAAAATGAATTCATATCTAAATATTTTAATGAAAATCGTTTTTGACGACAACTTTCCAAGAGGGTTTTCTGTTTTAGTAAACAAAAGAAATCAGTTTAGGAGAAAATTCCAAATAGATATACCTTAATATTCCAAATTATGCATGTCTAATTATGAAAAATAGTGGAGTCTTTTGAACTCCAAACTGGCATGTCCTCACTTCCTATAGTGGATTAAGGTCAAACTAGAATTTAGAGGGCATATTATCCCACAGAATATTTTGTTTTTATATAATTGTTTTCTTAATTATTGGGAATATATGCTCTCACCATGCACCATACGTAGCACTTTACGTCATCACTTACCTTAGCTTTGTAATTTCAATATCTTAAAGAGGATAAGAAATAAAAAGAAAAATTTTAAATATTTATTTTTATGAAAAGGAATCAATTGACACCGAGTGTAAATATAAAAGATTTACACCAAATCTTACACTGTTGATTTGGTCAAAATCAACGGATGAGATTAATTACAACTGATTTAAATACAAATTAATTATTAAAAATTAAATGTAAATTAATTATTAAAAATTATTATAAATACAATTTAATTATTAAAAATTATTGAAAAATAGCTGTAATTAATTTTATCCATTAATTTTGATCAAATCAATAGCGTAGAATTTGGTATAAGCCTTTTACACTTACACCGGTGCAATTAATCCCTCTTCTATTTTTATAATTAAACCCGATACTGTTTTTAATGAAACAAAAAGTAAGAAATAAATTGAAAATTTTTTGTCCATTTTATTTATCTACAATTTTTTCTTTTCTTTTTATTTTTTTGGCAAATAAAAGGATGACCCAGAGATTATGTAAATTCTGGTGCTAGATTGTGAAATTTAATTTAACTTGGGAATTTTCTCAAGCCGCATAATGAAAAGTGGGTCTATGTCGAAGCAAATTCAACTTGATGGGTTTTTTTGGAAAGAATCTGACAATGCTTACTGTAATTGATATTTTGAAATTTTGACCAATCAATCATTCTAGTGTAAGGAAATTCAAAAGAAATATTCTCTAATTAGTTCTTTTATTTCAGCGGAGAATAATATCTTCTTATTATCTGGAAAGTTCAACTCGTTCTGCCATTTTCTAGCATTTGTAAATAGTTGGAACACGTTTAGGTGGTTTCGGTTTTTGTCTGAATTGACAGCTTTTCTAGGAAATTAAAAATTTATTTGTGAAAATACTGTCGTATGAAACTTCCTATAAATGACAGAAATTTGATTTATTTATTTATTATATATATGTGTGTATATATATATATAAAGTCAAAAAATTACATATATTTTTATGTTTTAACATAAAAATGACGAATAAGTAAAAAACTCATCTTTTAAAATATTGTAAAAACTCATAAAACCAATTAAAAAAAATACAAACATCACCAAACATCTTTTGTAGTTAAGTAATAGATATGATATAAAAAATAAGATATTCTTATATTCATGAAATAAAATTAAATTCAAATTTATAAAAATAAATATTTGAAAAGAGACAATTATATTACTCTAAGTGGAATTAATTTTAAACTGTAAAATTGATGAATATAATTAAAATAACTTAAACAACGTCTTCTTTTAATCATGTTAAGATTACAGTGTCTGAGTTTTAAATTAAAAAGAAAAATAAACAAATATCTTAGAAGCTGGCATTTTCAATTTCTCTGTTAAAGAGGGAAAAGTAAAAGAAAATGGAGAGAGATATAGGGCGGAAAATTTGAAATAGAAATTGAACCGTTGACGCATAACTCTATGCATGAGATTATATTCCGTGTCTGTTATTTAAGGTCCTATGTTTACTGTCTAGATTAAATACTATGCACTAATGTGAACAGGGTTGGCATAGGCACCGCCACAAGACAATTCAGTATGATGATGAAGTGCACGTGTGGACGACTGCCTCATCATCATGTCCTATGGCGGAACACATCATGATGATAAGATCCCACCACTTGACTCATGTATGCATGATGCATCCCGAGTAATCATGCATCATCAGGGGGCCCCTCCGCCCACTCTGATCATGGATTCATTTTACTGCTTCAATTTCTTTTTTTGCTTTATTATAATAATTATATGTCATGATTCACGGGGTCTAGGAAAACAAAGTAGTAAAAATCATGTTTTATGATCAGAAAAATGGTCTTTAAAAAAATATCAAAATAAAAATAATTAAAATCTCATTCTTTATATTATCTCTGTATATGTTTGATTTTAGATCTTAATCTAATAAAATAATTGTCTCACAATTTATAGATTAATATTAGATAAATCTTGATATTTATACAATGAATAGTAATATCATTATAATGTTTTAAAATCTAGAAGATAATCAAACAAGTAAGGGTATTAAATTACAATTCAACTGACTTAATCATCATCGATCACATTAGTTGATAATAAAAAATATTTTAAAAATAAAATTAATAAATATATTTTTAATTATAAAAAAATAATATGTTTTATTTTATAATAAATATGATATAATTTAAATTAAATAAATTTAAAATATAAATTTTTAAATAAAATTAATAAGTATATTATTTTAAGCTGGTTAAAATTAATTTTAATAAATTAAAAAAATTATTTGATTTTACCGGTTATCAAATTGCCCCTCTCATACTTCAATTGCGTTCTTAAAGTCTCACACGGACCATTTTTTAACTAGTCGAATCGGCCGATTCCTTCCAATTTTTACAACATCGTATCGCTGAGTCGTCTCTCGATCCTTCCCCCACGTGTTAAGAGCTTGGATATGGGTTCAAATGTTGGTGCATGGTAGGGTTTTTGAAATATGGCGACGTAGACGACTACGTGGGTCAGTCGCAGCGATTCCCAAAACTTTTCCAGCACTGAAGAAGGCGGGTGGGGGCCAAGTTGAAGAAGAATATAAACCAACTTGGTTGCTAGGTGAGGGAGGGTTTTGCCATGCAAGACACAGTTAACCCTGCTTTCGTTAGGGACGGGAGAGAGGACGTAAATGGGGAAAGGCTCGCCCAAGATGACAAACAGAGATGATTGGTGCTGGAATTTAATTATTTATTTGTAAGTCCTAAAACATTATTTTTTCGGAAAAATTTATAAGAAAATTATACAAGAGTACTTGCTATTGACTTTTTAAAAGAAAAGAAATTTATTTTAATTAGAAAATTTGACTTTAGTAATTGGCATCATTTCTTTGAAAAGAAAAAGTGAACCAATATGATTTGTTTAGGTAGAATAGTGAAAGTAAGGGGATTTTGTTTTTCACATTACAATTTTAATTTGTCATGGTAATTTCTAAAAAAAAAAATTATGGTAATTAAAGGAAGAACAGGAGGGCAACTTTGGCAAAGACAAAATGGGAAAAAACAGGAAAGGTGGGAGGCACAGGGAATCAACCATTTTACCTTTCTTGTCAATTCAACCCAAAACGTGCTTTCCAATTTTATCTCTTTTACACAAAAACGCCTCAGCAACAACAAAGGTCAAAACCCAGTCTCCAGCGCCACTCTCTCAGTCCCAGATCCCACACACGCTGACACACACTCGCTCCCTTTCTCTCATCTATGGCCGGGAAGGAGGAGAGTAAAGCAATAGCAACCCACTTCCACAAACACATCCATTCATCCCTAACCATCCAAGCTCTATCTGTGTGAACTGAGCTTCAATCAAAGTTCTCGTTTTGCGTGTTCCACTTCTATTGTATTGTATTGTATTGTATTGTATTGGTTCTACTTTTCGCAAAACTCCGCCTCACCCAGTTTCCCTGTCTTGGTCTTCTTCTCTCTCTCTTAAGTTTAGAGCATTTTGAGATCTGGGTTGGGCTTAAAATGGGGAGCAAATGGAGGAAAGCGAAGATTGCGCTGGGAATGAACCTCTGTGTTTACTTTCCGGGGACCGAGGACGACAGGGAGGACTCCCTGCCGCCGTCGGAATGCCTTTCCCGCGCCGCCCTGCTCTCGCCAACGTCGTCTCCACCCACTCCGACGCCGTCGTCCCACAGGTTGAGGCTGTCCAGGAGTATGGGCAGATCTTCTAAGGTTCGTTTGGGCCCTGGTTGCTGCTTGAGATTGTGATGTTTGTTTCATTGCAGAGAATCGAGGCCAAAGATGAATATAATTTTGATGCTTGTTTGTCTGTTTTTGCAATACGGAGTATGAAACTGAAGATAATGGTTTTACCGGTGAATTTGAAAATATTTTGTGTTTTTTGCTTGTTTAGGTTACTTAGGAACTGAAGAAAACCAAAGTGATTTGGACTAATTGTTTCTTTGGATTTTCAGACAAAAACCTGGTGAGAAATGAGCACCCAGAAAAAGAAAATAAAGAAAGAGAAACGTAACGAAGAGATTCAAATTGATTCATTCCGTTGAGGTTGTGTTCAAGTCTGTTTTACAATATATGAAGAAAATGGAAATCAGAGCTTCTAGATTGTCTAAGGTTTCTCAATGATATCTGATGCATTATTTCCCTGGATGTTCTCCGACCTTTTTGCAATTGAAGTTTTTGTTTCTAATTTACTGTTTTGTGTTGAAATGGGTCATTGTGTCTTAATTATTATTTAAAAAAAATTGTCACTTGTTTGCTTCAAGTGTTATTACTTTATCTCAACGTAATCAAATTAGTGAGTTAGGTGTTGATTGTCTCGTTGTTTTCCACTCCTTATCTTGTGTGATTTAATAAACAAGTCCTTTTCAGGACCTTAATCATTTAGGCTCAATAGTAAAAGAAGAGTTACATAATTGCCTTTCTCTTCCTCCTCCCCTCCGAGGGAAAAGTAGCTTTTGTTTGACCATAGCTGTTGACTGTTATTTTGCAAGTTTTCTTGCTGTAACTTCACGAAAAAAGCAAGCTAGGAAGGGGAAGCAAAATTCTATAGCAACTTTTGAATCCCCAGCAGTCAATAGTTGCACAAATTATGATTTTTCCTAAAAGCCTTAGTGACTTTCGTGGACTTTGTTTCATTTCATTCATTTGCCATTCTTTTCCTGTTAGCAATTTGACAAGCCAAATTACTGGCTAGGGCCACAAACAAAACACAACCATTAAGTTGGCTTTCTGTTACCCATTAATCTAAGTGGAAAGATTACTCGACGTTTAGGATAATGATTCAGATCTTAATAGAGTAAATGATATTATACATCCTATTATTCTAGTCCGTAAGAATCTGAATGTAGAATCTTCTGTTAGACAAACTCAGGTACAAGTTCATTTATTAAGACACATACACATGGTTTTCTGCTCAATATTAAATTAAACATATATGTTGCATATACAGCCAGACACATAGGAAGGTACATGTGTTCTAACCATGAGTCAATTTACAACGCACGGGACTTTGCAAATTTAAATCTGTGGAACATAATTACAGGTCCCTGCAACAGATGGTGGATTATCCTGCATATGAGTTTTTTGAAGATCCATTTCTAATTGTTTTGCCCAAAAGATGAGATATATTAATGTCGTGTTATTGGATTTACGTGCAATACCATGTTGCTTTGAACTTTATGAATGATGGCAATAACACAATTCAAGTACCAGACTGCCTCAAGCTTTAAAACTTTTTCACCTTGAATTCAAGCACCTGGCTGGCATTCAGCATTTCTTGTAGAAATATTTATTGAATCTAGCTTTAGAGTTTGGGCTGAAATGTTGAATAACTTAATATTTTTTACATGCTAAGTTATTTGTTTTCCTTGTTTTCCTTGTTATGTCGTTTATTACCATTCTGATGCGCTTTATACCGGAAATTCTGTGCCTTATTGTAGAAGCTATTGAATAACTGTGCAATGTTTAATTTCCTCAATTCATGCTTCTCATTTGGCATTTAATCTGATTTTTCAGAATACCTGCTCGATATGCTTGGCCACAATAAATTGTGGAGACGGCCATGCAATTTTTACAGCAGAATGTTCCCATTCCTTCCATTTTCACTGCGTTGTTTCAAATGTAAAACACGGAAACAAAATTTGCCCAGTTTGCAGAGCAAAGTGGAAGGAAATTCCCATGCAGAGTCCCAGTTTTGATCTTCCTCCTGGAAGGGCAAGAATTAGTCCTCTAGATTTCTCTCAAAACAATGCTCTAATGACAGTTCTCCCCAGAGTATCTCCCCCTCATCTGATCTCCAACCGCCATGTTGCTCCCCTTTTTAAAGCTCCCGAGCCTGCAATCTTTGATGATGATGAATCCATTGAGGGAAGCTCGTCATACACAAAGATTGCAAATAATGACTTTCAAAGGAATATAAAGATCAACACATATACTGAAGTTCCTGCAGTCCCACGGTTCAATTCTTATGATAACTTCAATATTCTAATCCACTTGAAAGCCCCATTTCATTTTCAGGTGAAAATTCTAACAGAACTGAGGCTAACTTGCCACAAATCTCTCGAATTCCCCGTGCACCCGTTGATCTTGTCACAGTACTTGACACGAGTGGGAGTATGGCAGGGACTAAGCTTGCCTTGCTGAAGCGAGCCATGGGATTCGTAATACAGAATCTTGGCCCGAATGATCGGCTTTCAGTAGTTGCTTTCTCTTCAACAGCCCGCCGCCTTTTCCCACTCCGGAGAATGTCTGACACAGGAAAGCAGCAAGCATTGCAAGCTGTTAACTCTTTAGTTGCAAATGGTGGAACAAACATTGCTGAGGGCCTCAGAAAGGGTGCCAAAGTGATGGAAGACCGAAGGGAGAAGAACCCCGTTTCCAGTATAATACTATTATCTGATGGCCGAGATACTTATACCGTCAATAGTTCTGGTTCCACCCAGCAACAACCAATTACCAGTTGCTCCTTCCCTGTCCATCCAGGGAAATAATGGTGCAACATTTAAGATCCCAGTGCATGCTTTTGGTTTTGGTTCGGATCATGATGCTTCATTGATGCATTCAATTTCTGAGATTTCAGGAGGGACCTTCTCTTTCATTGAGACAGAAGCAGTGATTCAGGATGCTTTTGCACAGTGCATTGGGGGGCTGCTTAGCGTCGTGGTAAAGGAGCTGCGAGTTTGCATGGAGTGTATCCATCCTACTCTCAGCTTAGGCTCCTTAAGAGCTGGGAGTTATCCAAACCATGTGATGCCTGATCGACGGGCAGGTTGGATTTGTGTTGGAGATCTATATGCTGATGAAGAGAGAAATTTTCTCATTTCAGTCAATGTACCTAAAGACCTTTCAGGAAATGAAATGTCTCTGTTAAAGGTGAGATGTGTTTACAATGATCCCTTGACGAAAGAAAAGGTAACTTTGGAAGGTGAAGAAGTTAATATCAAGAGACCTGAAGTAGCTGGCAAAGAGTTGGTGTCAATAGAAGTGGACAGGCAGATGAACAGGCTTCAAGCAGCCGATGCAATGGCACAAGCACGGACAGCAGCAGAGCAGGGAGACCTGACCCGTGCAGTTTCTATACTTGAGAGCTGCCGGCAGGTATTGTCAAAAACTGCATCAGCTAAATCCTGTGACTGGCTATGTATTGCCCTGGATGCTGAACTGAAAGAGATGCAGGAGAGGATGACAAGTAGGCATGTGTATGAGGTATCTGGAAGAGCTTATGTCCTTTCAGGATTGAGCTCACACTCATGGCAGAGAGCAACAGCACGGGTAATTCCACAGATAGTTCGAGTCTCATTCAAGCCTATCAACCCCTTCCATGGTTGAGATGCTTAATCGTTCCCGAGATAGTGTGTTGGGGTTGGCATAGAGCTTGTCTTGGGACAGACACAGTTATATGCTCCAGTGGCTCTCTATTTTTTGGAGGCAGACACCGTTAAACTGAATATCTTAGAGCCTTTTTGGGCTGTCAATATGGTTTTGTCTTATATATGTGTAAAGGAATAAACTTGGCAAGGGGGGGCGGGGGGAATATCTCTAGGGAGAAAAGGAAGAGTAGAGTAGGGCTTTCTACTTGTTTTTCTTTTCGTCTTTTGTTGTTGGAATGATGTAGATAAGAAATGGTTTTTGTCTGGGATAAGCGGGTATAAGTTTGTAATTGTGGGTATATGGGGTTGAACTCTTAAACTTGAATATAATATATGAAATTCCTGCCATGTGATTATTTTCACATAGGTTTCTTCTGACCGTGTATCTATTTAGTCAATTAGATTTCCAATAATAAGCATTCAGGAAAATGCTATCCATCTCTTCAATATGCCCAAAAAGGTACCAGCATCTGATTAGGTTCCCTGAATTGAGCTTGGCAGAAGTGCCACAGGTATAAGAGATTAGACCCCTCTCAAAAGAATATGTTTAGTTTTTCAGTTATTTATTTTATGTGACTTTGACAGCTCACAAGCTGTTGTTTTCGCTAGACTCTGGCCAGACCTTCTGTCATGAGATGACTGATGAGCACATGAAGCCTAGGCAATGGCAATTCAAGAGTACAAAACAAAATCTTCCCATCTTTGCAATTGAAAGACCAGCAAATTGCAAGTAATTCTTAAGCAATTAATTTTGAAAATTGAGTCAAAATTATTTTACATTAAATTGATGATTTTCAAAACTCTCCCAAATTTAATGTTTCAGGGAAACAAGTAAAATATTTTGAGTATGAAACAAGTTAGCCCAGTGGGCAAATATTTATTGTGAACAGACGCAGTAAAATGAGTAAAAATTCTGATGGCAGCTAGATATACTATGAAAGAACTCCGTTCTAGGTTGACTTTCCTTCATTTGGCTTTGGAATTCTCTTGTACTCATAGTTGTTAATGTCAACCTTTGCCTGCAAGGTCTGTAACACAGCAATTTGCCAATCAGATGTTAATCAATAACGATAACACAATTAAAATATTTTTAGTAAGACTGACCCACCTTGAGCTCTTCCTCCAGCGATATCTTCTTTGGCTTGTATGCATCCACTGGTCCTGTTCTTGAAAGTGCTTTTCTGGTCTCAATGATCTCCCATTCCTGATCATCTTTTACCTTGGCAATATCCTTGCTGAATAATGTTTTTTACATTTAAGATTGAGAAAAAGAAAATGACAAAAAGGAGTAGATGACCGTTATCATTATCCTTATCATGGCGATGATGCCAACAGTGTTCTTTCTTATGGGAAAAAAATGGTGCCAAAAGTTAAATGTGATGGGAGAAGAATATTATTTTAAAATAAAATACAAAATCAGAACATTCTAGAAATTCCTGAGTAGTGATTTGCAGGAATGCAGTGTACAGAAGGATGTAAAGCAACCATCAATTTCAAAAGAAAACAAAGGATATAAAAAAGACAAAAGAAGAAGGGGGAAAAAAAAGAGATTTCTTGAGAACTAAGAACAAAGAATGAAAGGTAAGTTAGTGAAACCTAACTGAAATTCTTTCCATAATTTCTAACCTGAACTAATGGATTGAACTGAAGACCGGTAGAACTACAAATGCTAGATGTCTCTCGAGAAACTTGACCTTTCTATTCAATATTTCAACACATAACGGAAAGAAAAAAAAACAAAGGGATGAAGGCAAACGGCTGACCCTATATAAGTTATCATTTTTATTTTGTGCCAACAAGATCCCCTATCTAGTAGCAAATTAGCATGCTAATGGATACATAATGCAGGAAAAATTGTACTCCTCAGCTGCATGGTGCACACAGAAATACCCTAGTTATTTATTAACAACTAAAAACTATATCCCCAGGAACTAAAGTTGGCAATCTTTGCACACAGGATATATAAACCAAAAGCCATATATTCCATACATCAAGCAGAATTCACTCAATTTCTGCACCTATACACTCAGCATCCCTCAAACTATTAACTGACTCCTTCAAAGATGCATAGTACACCAAAGAAAAACAATATGAGCAAAGGAGAAATCCCTTTTAAAAGGACAATGATATTTTAGCAGCGCTTCAACTTTTGTATTACAATCCCACCTTGAATCAGTCCGACTCTAACTCAACATGCCACTTCTGATCCCAGGCCAAAGAAATGCTCATTCAACTAGCCAGATTGACTGCATAAAAGGATTACCTAAGTGGGCAAATATATACATATATCTACATACATACATAATACATATATATATATATATATATATTGGCAACTTCTAAAATCTGTATGCAATAATTGCTGAAGTAATTAGCCAACTACCATAAAGATCAAGAGAAATATCTTCTGAGTCCAACTAGATGAAATCAAAATCTGCAGAGATTCAGTCATGTCGGTTCCAAAGTGATCAAAGTTACTAAAACCAAATATCAAAAAGCCTAATCAAATCGAATCAATCTAAGTTTTTAACTGAACTGAACCAAATATTGGTAATTTGGTTCTTCCAAATAAATTGAAATTCAATTAAAACCCATAAATCAACCAAAATTTAGTTAAAATCTGTATTCAGTCAGGTCAGAAAAACCATAATAAAAATTGGGAACCTAACACCAGATTATATTTCTCAAAACCGAACAGGTGTAACCAAACCAATTATTTCTCTCACAACAATCACAGTGAACTGACCTCACTCGGTTCAGTTGTTGTTGTTGTTTTTTTTTTTTTTTTTTTTGGGTTTGAACTGGTTTTTGCTCACCCTAGTCACAGTGAAAACTGCCTAGTGACAGCAGATGTGATTTGTTAACCAGAGTTTCCCAGTGAGGGAGATTGCTACCAAAACTAACACTACAACATCGGAATATAGCTATTTCATAAACATAATGGTTTACTGTGTTTACTTGTCCCATTCGTGTCTTAATTTTTCTCAAAATTTGTTCCATATTTAAAGTCTAAAAATTATCAAAATTATTAACTAGTCATTTACAATAAAAATGACATTAATCACTTCAATTCCATGTCTAATAAGTTTTTGTTATACTGTGTCATGTTGTATTTGTATTTTCTCCCAATAAATTTCAGTTTGTGTTCATGTCGTATTAACATGTCGATGACCAATATTGCACCCTGTCACAACATATGACCACCATTTTTCACATAGTGGAAGCACTATCACCAAACACAAGAACAAAGCAGCAACTCGTACCTAGGGCTTTTCCTTATAGGCTCTTGCAACAAATTCAAGCTGTGTGCATATCAACAATTGATGCCTACATATGCACCCTACATCTTGCACATATTATCAGTATTGTTAGAATCGTACAATTCTCGATTTGAATTGTGTGATTCAATATGTTTCGTGAAACTGGCAATTTTTATCAGTTATCACAAAAGCATCTAAATCACAGAAATCGATATTATTCCCGATACAATGTTCCATATGCTTCATGATTTGACAAATTTTTGTGTTTAATATAAAATTTGTACAAACTAAATCAAGAGCTAATAGTTTCATAATCATTTTACATTAAATAAATGCCAAATTTTGCATAAATTTCAATTTCAGACACTTCTTTTATATTAAAAATTTAAAATTGATTATAAATCACTTTTTTTATAAGTTTAATTTATAAAATTTATCTCGGTTACCACCCTAAAATAAAATTTCTGGCTGTCCCTAAGTAACATTTAAGTATATATTTGACTGTTTTAGTGATATGCTATGATTCACAATTCAAAAATTAAATAAATACAATTCACGATTTGACAACTATACATATAATAATGCACAAATCAAATATCAGGAAATAATCTAAATAACCACATCAAACAATAAGCAACTCGAAATACATTCAACAGAAGTTCAGGAAATATTGCCTAACATAGCTGAACGGCATATAAAGCTCAATAATTAAATCTAACCAGTCAAGTAGTCCACCAAACCCAGTGAGCATATTAAATGGAAACCCTAAGAGACAATAAAGTTAACAATAGCACAAAACCTGACCTGCCTTGCAAGAGATGACCAAGGCCAACTGATCCAAGCACTGTAATTGAAATCATGGGAAGCCCGTATCTGACAAATGGAGATTTCCTGCCCCATCTTCTGAAGCATGAATTTTGTAACTTAGCGCCACCACAATTCATAATTTTCTTTGGCTGCTCCGTTGTGGCATCAATGGTTGTCATCTTCACCACAGACCCAGATGCTCACCTACGAATCATAATTATCTATTTCAATATAGAGTTTCAAAATGTGTTGTGCAGTTTAATAGAAAGTCATACGAGGCAGGGTTGAGGCTTGGCAAATAATTTAGAATCTAACATGTTTTCACCGTCAAAGATTGTCTTTTTTCTGGTAAAATAAATGATAGTCCAGAATTTGAAAGACACTTTAGGACGAAACTTCAATTGAGGCAATTCATCAAACATGGTACCGCCACATAAACAAGATTCGAAAACAAAAACAGTCCTGAGAATTGGACATGCCAAAGGCAACGAAAATGGATGGGCTAGTGTACCTTATTTTAATATATCATGGACTATGTTTGACATGGAAAAAATGAAGAAACAACTCAGGTCAAAGCACGTTTAAAGATGTCTCTGTGAGTGTGTATATGTGTGTGTGTAGAGAGAGAGAGAGAGAGAGAAGAGCCCAAATTGCTACCCTAAATTGTCACCGGCGATGAATGCGATGACAACGGAGCGATGAAGACCAGGTGATGACCGGATTGAGATATGGGACGTGGGAGTCTCCTCGGTCGGCGTTGGTGCAGGTTCGGGGACAGTTCAATTTTTGGTCTTAATTACTCTTGTCAGATGGGCAGTTCATTGCATTTTCGGAACTAAAATTTAATTATTTAAAATTTTGACAATTATTTCTAGAAAAATCATGAACATCAGATACAAAAAAATTAATTTTCCCTTTCCGGTTATGAAACCATTTAAAAACCTAAAAATAATTAAAAAAAAATAAGAACTGAACTGGGAATTTTTTTTGAATTTTTTTAAGTTACAAAAAAGCAACAAATGAATTTTCAATAGTTTGACTTATTTAGGGCTAAATTATAAATTTTCAAAAAAATATAATTTCCTTCCTTGTATTTATGAACAGAAAAGGTCTCAAAATAATTAACAAGAATCCAATTTTTTATATAACCATGACATACGTACATTTTTTCTGTCCTTATTATTTATTTATTCATTCATTTATGTGAAATCCAAATCCTTAAATATTTATCCCAATATTCTTCTTGAGTCAAATTTGAAGAATCAAATCTTCCCTGAATATATCCAATTTAGGGTGATTGTGACAATTCCATAGTTGCCATGACCTAACCCAATGCCATATTTATATTAATCAAACATTAAAAAAAATGAAGATATAATAAGAAAAAGAACTATAATTATTGTAGCATTTTGTGAGGTCCTGTGAATTTGGAACATTGAAAATATATATTATTACGATTAATATATTTCTTAAAAGTTTTAATTATTTAATAAAGTGCCTTAAGAAATTTAAGATGAAAAACTCTAGAGAATTATCCTTTTTATACCTTTTAATTTTATAAGATTTTTAGTTTCAACCTCGGCTCCTTTTTATTTTCAGGTTTTCTTAATAAACTAAAAATAATAATAAAATAAAAATGATGATGATAGTGTATAATTTACCTCAAAAACAAATAGTAATTACAAGTGAATAAAATAAGACCTTTTAATTTTTTATTTAAGAAAAGTGAAAAATTTACTTCTTGTTTTAATTTTCCTAAAAATATGAATAATTAATTTATGTCATTTATAATTAAGCTTTCTAAACAAATTAATAGTCAAACTCTCATAAATTCTATATTGTAATTAGAAAAATCTACTTTTTTTTTAATTCAGCAATTGGGCTTCACGACGAACAATCATCTTTAACACACACGCGCGCGCTCGCACACATATATATAAATTAAGAGAGCAATTTAGTAAATCTAATCACAAATTTGACACGCCAACCGCTTCTCCGTATGCATGCAGCCGTTGAAGGCGGCTATTTTTAGCTCGCGTAGAACTGAAGATGGTACAAGTATTCTAATTTGGCTCAGAGAAAATCCAAAACATTTTTGGGTTCCCGCAATTTTCCAATCGATCCTCTGATTCCCTAGCTGCGGGGATCAGTGAGATCACCTTCATCCCTTCCCGCAGTTTCTCTGCATATTGCGCGGATATACGCAAACAAATACATGACTTAGATAGAAAGCTACCCTCCTTGCTCCCGAGGCTTGTGAAATCGAAGAATTTTCCTCGTCGATTCAAGTCGAAAGCTTGGTTTCTTCGATTTCTCACATGGGTATCGATCAAGCCGGCGGGAAAATGGAGGGGTGGCTTTATCTCATTCGGTTCAATCGATTTGGCTTGCAATACTCGCGGAAGAGATATTTCATTCTCGAAGATAACTGCCTGAAGAACTTCAAATCGAAACCCATGTCAGACAAGGAGGTATAGTCATATTCATTTGCTTTATTTTGTATTGTGCTTTATGTTTTTCCGTATTTGAGATGATGTATGTTAATTTGCGTTTTACCGGGGGTGCTTTCTCTCTCTCTCTCTCTCTCTCTCTCTACACACACACATGCCCACCTGTGGGTATTGAATTTCTAAACAATTTATTGCCTGCAACATATCGTGGGTAATTTAGATTGCTTTGGTCGTTTTGAATTTTTATGATATTAAGGCTATATTTGGGGATATATGAGCGAAAAGGAAAACAAAAAGGATGGCGGTCTCTAGTAATGAAGAGAAAAGAAAAGAAATGATTTGTTTAGGTTCACTCCTTGTTTTAATATTGCAGAGAAATCGAGAGAATGTTAAGACGTGATTGTGGTTTTATTCTTTTCCTTGACTGTTTAGTTGCTTAATTTTGGCGTTATAAAATTTTTGGTAAAATTCTCCTCTCTCTCTGTCTTTCTCTCCAAATCTCTCCAATTTTGGAGTGTTCAAATATAAAGGGGTTTGAAATTCTCTGTTAATATGTAATCCGAGAAAGTGATTTGGAAGCACATAGTCGTCTTTCTTTGCTTTCCACTCCAATCACTCAATCCCCACAAGAATGTCCCCGTCTATGTTAGTTTGGCACTGCTTATTTGTTGGATAAGAATTTGGAGATGGCATTGAGAGTTGTTAATCTCTAAAAAAGGCAAAGGATGTATAACATTCAAACACTGACATTATTTTCGACCTCATGGTATTTTCATGTGAGAATGATAATGCTGGAAGTTAATGATGAATTTCTCATACTAGTCTATGATTTGAAATGACATTAAAGACATATTTTTTGCACAGAGAACCACTTTCATCTATCTTCATGCATGTAAAATGAACTATATCCAAAAAGAGCTGTGCTATAATTCTTGTGATTTTCCACTAGTACCACCCTTATATAATTGCAAACTGTAAATATGTCCGATGGCATGAAAATAGTGGTACCTGCTGATTAGTTTTGCATACTTGAATTCAATGATTGCTGATCTCCTTGAAAAGTGCGGTTTCTAGTGGTGGAGAAGAAAATTAGTATAAAGCAGAAATTGGATAAAAAAGAAGTTTTAAATTAGAGCATTTAATGAAGGCACATGATTTGGGGGTTTCAGATGGCAACTCAAGCATATTTATGTCTAAACTGTGACTTCCTTTAAGGATAAGCCAGAATGTGCATACAATTCTGTGAAAATAGCTATCTATGGGATAATATTTTCTATCTAAACAGAGTAGCTAGATGATTTTGAGGATCCAAAGAAATCAATGTTACCATTACTACTTCTTTCTTGTCCCAGCTTCCTGCCAATTCAGAGGGTTGTCTAAATATTTACATTATTTGCATCCGTACAAAATATTTCATGCAATCAAATTCATGGTCTAGGAAAAGGATCTTAATTTACATAATTTGGTGACCAGATATTTTCTCTTGAGCTCAACAAAATATTTTCCATACTATTTGAAATAGCATCTTAAAGCAGGAATGCTGCTCCTTTTTACATTCCAACCTATTTGCTATATATTCGTACGACAAGGAAGTTATTTGTGTTTTTCATTCAATTCAGCACTCCATTGATAATTACTATAAATTAATTGAGGCACTAAATGAATCTTCTTCAATGGACAGGAACCAATTAGAAGTGCACTGATTGACTCCTGTATTCGAGTCACAGACAATGGAAGAGAGAGCTTTCATAGAAAAGTAAGTATTGAGTAGCTTCTATTAATATTAATTCATAAATTTAATCAAATTCTGAAAGATAAATGCTGTCTGAGAGGGACAGATATCTTCCATTGCATTGAAAAATCTTAACATGGCTTGCAACTTTCAGGTGTTCTTCATCTTCACAGTTTATAATATTTCTGATCACAATGATCAACTGAAGGTGAGGTGATTTTCTTGTCAACCATTTTCTGTTTTTGTAGTTGGATTATTAGTAACAATCATCATGTTTTAATTTTGTAGTTTGGAGCAAGCCGTCCTGAAGAGGCAGCTCGATGGATCCGTTCTTTACAAGATGCTGCAGTAAGGCCGCAAAAGAATTTAGCATCTTGTTCTAGAAAATGGCAGCCTTTTAGGTATCTAAACTCCTTCAGCTTGATCTGCAAAAAGTAGTGGTTTTTTTATAAAACATTGATTTTTATTGCTGTCATGATTTTGCCAGCTTTTTACCATTCTATTCCTTGCAAAGGTAGTATTTGTTTTTGAATTTTTCAGGAAGAAACCACCTACACACTTTTTGGAAAAATGGAAGTGGTTTAGAATTGATATCCCTTACAGAAACAAACATATGCATGACTGTCCAGAGAAAGATTTATGCACTTCAAATATTGGAAATTAAAGTGCAACTTCAGTAAGAGGTTGAATATTACATAATTTTTATGTAATTTACATGTTTATAAGTATTAGTTCTTCCACACATGCTTACCTTTGGCTTCTGGCTGACACGGTCAGATTCATTTTCCTACTTCATTTTTTTATTGTATCAATAGAGTATGTATCTCTCTGAGGCCAGCTTTATGAACTAAAATCCTATGAAACCGCATCTAATCAATAGAAAATTGCTAGTTCCTTTTTTTTTCCAATCTATATCACATATCACCTGTATTTCCTCAAGTTATACTCCTAATTTGTTGTGGTGAATAAAATTTGTTATATTCTTCAGTCAGGCATAATCAGTTCCCTGCATGAGTTGATTGAAAATTATTAAATCCAAGCCAGCCTGTTTCTAAACTGCTGTTTTGACAGATTGACTGTTTCAAAAAGGACATCCCGTAAACATTCTGTAGACTGGACTTCTACATCATCCATGCGTATGGATGCAATGACATCTGATGTAATTGCACCTTCACCATGGAAAATTTTTGGTTGCCAAAATGGTATGTGTTAGATTTCTCATTTTCTTCATGCCTCACATCTAAGTACATAGACATTCATTTTCACCTACCATGCAGGGCTGAGATTGTTCAAAGAAGCAAGAGATGGGGATTTTTCTGGGAAGGTAGGTTGTCTTTCTTCCCTTTGTTAGACTCAAATGATTTTTAGCACTTCCTTCTTTATTGCTAAAATATATGGCACCCCAGGATTTGGATGATCATCCAGCGATAATGGCGGTTGGCGTGGTTGACGGATCTTCAGAAGCAGTTTTCAGTACTCTTATGTCTCTTGGTTCTTCAAGATCAGAGTAAGATTGCTGGAATGTTCCCTATCTTTCAGCCCTTCTGTTTTCTAAAAGAAGAGATTTCCATGCTCTATTCATTTATCATAGTGTCTATTATGATATCCTAAATAATAGGTATTTTAAGATTGCCTTTTTAAATCATGCAATAAGTGCAAATGGTTGTTAATCTGGAATGTACATCTTTCTTAAGGATATCTCTGCCTTGGGCCTTGTTACTTGATAAAGTCAGTTCATATTGACAACTCGCTTGAACTTGCCTGCGTCAAAATTGCATGTTAAATTGGAGTCTACATGGTTATCTGTTTCAAAAGCATAAAAGCACAATTCAAGAAATGCCAGTTTGTAAAGACAGAACCATGTAAACTTGGTTGTAATTGGGCTTCTAGCTACAAATTAGATACCAAGTACCTACATTCAGGTATGGATAAAAAGGTGAGTTTAAACTGGAATTTTCTAATCCCTAATAGTTAAGTCAGAGTTAGACGCTCTTCTCTAATTTGGTCTTACGTCCAAACCCAAGCCAATCCGCTAAAGGAACTTCCAAGCTTGCTGTCTAGCTGCTTCTGTGGACTTTGGTGGCATCAAAATGCTCATAAAAGGCTAAATCCGGATTATCATTTTTTTTTTTTTATAGACAAGTATGAAGTTTGAAGGTAGTTATTCTAAAACATGGGACATGTTTTCCTTCATTTTAGATGCACATTCATTGGAAAAGGACTGGCGTTCTAATGTGTCTTTTTGCATATGTATTAGCAAGTTTCACACAGACTGTTTGGTTATAGTTCACTGAAGACATTGAACTTGTATATGCCCCACAGCTCCAAGTACTGAGAATTGAGTTTGAAACAAAATTTAATTCTCTTCTCCTGCCATGGAAGCATAACCTTAACTTGTCCTTCTAGTTTTTATCTCAATTCAATCATCACATTGCCTTACCAGTATTTTTCCACATGTAAAACCAGCTTAGACTGCCGCACTGCCATGTTCAATTTCTTCAAAATGGAAATCCTTGTAATTTGGATTATTGAATATTCTCTTTCCTGATGGTCAACTTGTCTTATCCAGAGATTGAATTGTAAAATATTTTGCAGATGGGACTTCTGTTTCCACCATGCCAGTGTGGTTGAGCACCTTGATGGTCATACAGATATTATACACGAGAATCTATCCATCCATTGGCTGCCATGGTGAGAAATTTTTCCCCCCTTTGAGAAGGCCATAGTTGAGATTTTAACTTCTTTAAGCTGGATCAGTAAAGAAATATCCCATCCTCTTGCACACCTTATGATATTCAGGGGGATGAAAAGAAGAGATCTACTTGTACGACGCTATTGGAGAAGGGAGGATGATGGCACATATGGTAGTATTTTTCCAGTCTAAGTCTGAAATTTGATGTTACATATAATAATCCCAGAAGTGACCTTTTTTTTTCCTGGTTTTGTTGCAGTAATTCTATTCCATTCTGTGTACCACAGAAAGTGCCCACCACAGGATAGATATGTCCGTGCTTGTGTTAAAAGTAAGAAATTGTTTTGTTTCGGAAATTATAAATTTCTTGCTTTACCTATTTATGATTCTAGTTCTTGCATTTAGAACAGGCTGTTTAGACAGCAACACTGAATCATTTCTTCTATTTTAAATTTCCTCTTTCCCATATTGTGATAGGCTGGAGACGATGGTATTTATTAATTTATCTTCCCATGTTCTTCCTCCAAGATGCTTTGTCCTTGCCAATCCAAAAGTACTTGTTATATGTCAACACTGCTAATTGACCTTCCTCTTTTCTTCCTCCATGATGCTTTGTCCTTGCCAATCCAAAGTACTCTGTTATATGTCAACACTGCTTGCAAGTCTACTAGTCTGTATAATAGATAATAGGCTCTTTGTAACTAAAACTATTCTTATTTCCCTGTTTAAATTCCTCTTTTGTAGCCTATGCTAATGGATAACCTACCTTGTGCTTGTGCTGCTTATGCATTTACCTAGTTAACATTTAGATAATTCAGTTGGCCAAGTTGTGGTTGTTGCTGGAATGTGCTAACACTTTTTTGTGCTGATAGCTCATTTCTTCATGAAAACCCCACTTTGTGGTATAATCAAGGCTTAAAGTTTCATTTAACTGTTAGTTAAGCCAAGGAATTGGTAGATTCTAATTTATATGTACAAACAGAAAATGTTTTCATTTATTTTTCCTGGTCAGAAAGGAAAAAGTTATAAAATGATATGCTCTTCTAAGAGGGACAACAAACAAAGCTAAGGAACTCTAGGTTTATTTAAGAGACATACAAATCGGTGCAATCAGGTCTATGTGCTACTTACAAGATTGTTGTTAGTTTTCAAGCACCAATAAGGTTTTATCTCCACAAAAATCTGTTTGACAGGACATTTTCATGCTACCAAGATTATCCACCAAACAACGCCCTCTTAGTCTGGCTTATGTTTTCCCTATTGTCCTGGTGACAAATATAGTTTATCACTTGCCCTGAACCAGACCACAAACTGTTGTTAGGATACCTTGCAAAATGTCATTTAGGAAAAATAAATTAGCAACTTGGCATCTTAATTCTCATTAAACACTTAAATATTGTTATATTGGAACATTGCGGAGCATACATAATTGGATAGGGGCCTGAGGCCTTTACTATTGTTTTCATTATGCATGTCTTAAGATGAATGCACTTAATTGTTATGACTTGTGAGAAATATAATCTGCACGAAAATTAACTTAGTGCTTTCTGCATTTTGACCCAGTCTCAGGATGCTGCAAGTGATAGGGATTTAGAAGCTTGCAAGGTCCTGAGTTTTACAAAAAAAAATAAATGAAGCCGTTTTGCTCTGACATCCTAGTACTGAGGTTCAGTTTTCTTAACAAGTTTCAAACTTTTTTAAAGCACCACACACTTGGTTTTTAAATAAAATGGTTTCTTGCTTAGCTATGCCTAGCCAATAAGCTATGGTGGTTGGAAACTATTTCTTAAATCTATCTGTATGTGATTGTGAGTTTCTTTCGTCATACAGGTGCAGGATATGTCATCACTCCTGTGAACCAAGGAAAGGTTCAGTTGTAAAGCACATGCTAGCTGTTGATTGGAAGTTCTGGAAATCCTATATAAGAAGAGTTTCTGCAAGGTCCATAACCATTCGAATGCTAGGGAGAGTTGCAGGTACTATTCTCCCAGTCAGCAAAGAAAATTTATATCACTATTAGTGTAATTAACACTTTTCTCATCTTACGTCTTTTGCAGCACTGAGGGAGCTATTTAAGGCAAAAGCAGGAAACGGCTCCTTTGAATTCCCATCTATAGAACTGACAAGAGATATTGGGTTGCACCAGAGTGGACATGATATAGAAACTGGAGTTAACAATCTTCCTATAGAGAAAGTGGAAGAGGAGACAGAAAAAGCAGTTTCTGGATGTGCAAGTATCCTGGGATTAAATGATGCAGCTGATGAATTTTTTGATGTGCCTGAACCATCAGATGAGGAACTATTAGAGAATGATTGGTCGTCTGGTTTGAGTCCAGAGTTACATTATGCAGTACGTAATTCAACTCAGCAAAAGCTTTTACCAACCACGTGGGGTCAGCTACATCTATAAAATCATATTTTAGTTTTTAAGACTTGAGATTGGCTCCTATGGTCCTTGCTTACAATAATTGACTTCCTTATAGTTACATGTCTGCAGTTGTTTGTGTTAGAATTTATCTGTGGGTTCTGGCTGCATGGTTCACACCTTGTGCTTCTAGTCATATGCTTTTGCTTCATCATTCATTAAAATCTAACTAGTGCTTATTTTGGAATTTTCTCTAAGGCTCCCCCCCCCCCCCCCCCCCGCCCCCAAGAATTTTTCCAGTTTCCAGTATGTTGCAATTTTTTTTCTATAGATAAAGTTCAATGACACGCCTTCAGCAGTATGATTTTAAATCTGTATAAGAAATAATGCTTTTAACCTTTTTCACATTGTACATGGACATGAAACACATAAGAATTTTTTGATCATTTGTTTGTCAAATAGCTTTTGACCAACATATTTTGACTTGCTGAAAACTGAATCCATCTGAATGTTGAAGAAGATTCTGATAGTTGAGAAGCTAGTGTTTTTTAACCAGCATACTTAAGTATTGTGCACATCTATTACCAGTTGATCATGATAGGAAATTCTGATTTCTGAATTACTTGAACTTCTCCGGTCGTTGCTTTTTTGTAAGTGGATTTGATTGAAATACCATTCATCTATTTAATTCTTTACATCATGTCTGCTTTGCCTTTCTGTCATTTGTTTGGGAATCAAGCGCAGCCCCCATGCAAATATAATGAATCCTTCTCATTTGTGTTTGGGAAGATTATTGTTTTTTAGTTAGCATTTGAATTGAATTTTGGCTTTCTGCTCCTGATCCAAATCACTACATAGTCATCCAGTTTTCTGCCTCCCTTTATGCTACAGCTGTTTAGGGTTTGCTTGGTGTCCCACAAAAAATTTTGGTCCACTGTTCTTCACTTGTTGGAAATGAATCTATTATACCATTGCCAACCTGGGATCTTTAAGGATCAACTTCTGATCTTATTATCAACCTTCTTTTTCCTTAGTTATATCACCATTTATGGTGGTGATTGTGCTTAACTTAGGTGACTAGTTCATTGAATTCCAGCAGGTAGGGCTCTACGGATTGAACTCACTAGAGTTGGTCTTTGAAACCTTGCCCCTGCACCGCTCACCATTTTTTAAAAAATTTTTTCTTCTGTTGGGGACATATAATTTTCTATAATTGCCAAAAGAAACTGCATTCATCTCCTGACACATCATATGACTTATGTTTGCAGGAAGTGAACCAACCTATACAGTGCTCAGCTGCCAGTTTTGTGAAGAAGTTACATAATCTTGCTGGTTAGTCCTTCAAGATGATTAGCATCTTTATTTGATGGATTCAGGGGAGCAATTCTAGATTTTGCTTCAAATATGAGTATTAATGTCTGAGAAAATTCTATTATTATTTCTTTGTTACAGTTCAGAAGAAAGGTTACGTGGAGTTGCAGGAAGTGGTGGAGGAAAACAATGTATTGTGTTGCTATGGGGCGACTCTTACAAAAGACCCAAGTTGTAATTCGGCTTGCAGCTGGACAACTGCTGATCCTTCATCTTTTCTAATTCGTGGAGCTAGTTATCTTCAGGATCGTCAAAGGTAACCTTTCAGTTCTGCGATGAATACGAGAATTTAAAGTCCAAATTGGATCTAACGTATTTAAATGTCTAATAATTGTTAAGCAACTGTAAATCTTAAAAATATGATTTTTTGTTTCAAAAGCAGGTTTTTGTTTAGTTATTTGAACATAGTATATTATTTTCAAAGTTCCATAGGCCCTATTTCACTTTTTGTTGTCATGCAAGGTGATTATTATTGTGAGAATTGCTCTTGTTGACTATGGGCATGAACCTGGAATGCAGGCACAGAATTATTCATTCTGTTAATGTGACTTCCAATCCTTTTATCATTCTAAACAATTCTAGTTCCTCTAACCAGATTAAAGCAAAAAGCACCTTAATGCAATTGGTAGCTGCTGATTGGCTGAAATCTGATAAACGTGAAGATGATATCAGCAGTCGACCGGGAGGCATAGTACAGGTTTGATTAATGACACTTGTGTGTTTTCTAACTGGGGCATCTATGAGAGGGCTTAGGAGCTGAACACTTTTAAGTAGTAAAGAAAACAAAGCAGAACAAAAGACAGCAAAAAGAAAAGGCCAGAAGCTGTGATTTTTTTTGTAGTTTATTGGTGTAAGCCCAAATCATTGTGAAATCTTGGCTTTTGGTATTTTTGGATTTTTGAGCTTAAAAGTTAAACACATAAAATTATTTAATTTTTTTAGTCAAAAAAAGCTGCAATATTAAAGAGCTTGCAGCTCTTGGCTTTTGGCCTCAATGTCTTGACTTCTGGGCCTTTTAGACTTAAAATCTGAATATTATAAGCCCAAAAACCAGGCAAGCAAAAACATTAAGCTATTAAGCTTCCACCTGTAAGATCTAAAAGAACACTCACCCAAAAAAAGAAAAGACAAGAAAAATAAAAAGATTATATTATCAAGTAACTTTCTCCTTATCCAAGCTGTACTGGCACTTTCCAGAAATATGCAGCCCAAGGTGGACATCAGTTCTTCTTCGTTGTTAACATACAGGTTTTTAACGCAATCAATTTTTTCCATTAACTCATCTATAATCAGTATACTGATAGTGCAGTGTTGTGAATCAGGTTCCCGGTACAACTACATATGGTCTGGTTCTGTATTTCATGACAGAATCTCCTTTGGAAGAAAATCCTTTACTGGAGCACTTTGTCAATGGAGATGATGCCCATAGGAATTCACGATTTAAGCTTATACCCTACATTTCCAAGGTCAGTATGGTAGTTTTGAAGGGGGCATCTTTTCTCGGTTGAAATATAATAGTCCTTCTCACCAAGTTATGCCATTAAATCTGTTGAACAAACAAATCACTAATTAAATTCCACGCTTCCTTCGGTTTGTTCTCTCAGGGTCATGGATAGTAAAACAGAGTGTTGGGAAGAAGGCTTGCTTGGTGGTCAAGCACTTGAAGTACATTATTATCGAGGACAGAACTACCTGGAGGTAAATGCTAAATACAAATGATGTTGAGCATATATTGATGCGAGTAGTGAAAAAATAAATAAACCTGAAAATAAAAATAAACCAAGAAGAGAAATACTAGCTACAAACGTACTCTCTCTCTCACACACACACACACACGCCTACATAGACACTTATTTGTTTATTGTCGACGAGTATTTACTTGTGTCTTTAATCTAGTTTATGAACACTACTTAATTTGTTATTTTAACCATGAAACTCTGCCTAATTCGCAGCTAGAGGTTGATGTTGGATCATCACAAGTGGCAAGAGGCGTATGCAATCTTGTTCTTGGCTACCTCAACAACCTAGTTATAGAATTGGCATTTCTGATACAGGTAAATAAAGCAATTAAACTTGCGCCTGTCATTAACTATTTGCGTGGACTATTCCTTCTGATCAAAAGAAAAACCAAGGCCTTGTTTGGATTTGTATTGAAAACTGTTTTCCATTTTCACAAATTAAAAAAAAAAAGAAAAGAAAAGAAAATTCTCATTTGACAGGTTGTTGTGGAAACTGTTTAGGGGAGAATTTTCAAAAATGGGGTTTTTGAAGAAACAATATACATGCTACCCTGATCATTCATATTTGCAAATTTGGAAAAATAAATGCAGGCCAACACAGAAGAAGAGCTCCCAGAATGTCTCCTTGGAACATGTCGACTTAATCATCTAGATGCCTCCAAAGCGGTTGTAGTAACACTCTGATTATCAACAATTTCCAATGTCCCTGGCATGAGGGATGGAAGGGATGCTCACTAAGATGGTCACTTCATAGATTCTATCGAAACGATGAGGTTATTTATTTTATGGTGTAATTTTCAAGGGGGTTAATTCGATTTGTATAGTTCTCCATTTTTGGCTTAATCCGTCGTCTTCAATTCTTTTCCTCGTGGTAGTTGTAACTCCAGTCATCCACAGAAAAATGCCAATGATAATGAAGTTATTGGCGATCTGTAAAGGACATTAATGGAGAAAAAAAATTTATCAATGAAATAGTTTTTTCAGCATCACATGTTTATTTAAAAAAAAAATTATGGACAAGAAGGTAAAACAGAGGCCTCAAATATCACAATTAATCAATAAATTTGCAGTTAAATTCCCTCGCCAGGATATGACCTTTTAAAATGTGGCCTCCTTTCAAAGTACTTGGTATAAGCCCCACCATCGTATTGAGCCCTCATTCTTTGATTCGAAAATCCACCCATTCGAATCTTTTTCTAATTCGAATGGCTAATGGGCAGGCGGTGACACTCTCTTCCATCCCATTCTGTTGATATCTTTGCTAAGGGGCGTCCATTCTAAAGTTTGATGTGAGTTTTACCATTATTTGTCTCTTAAGAGTTGCACTTACACTCTTTTGTTAAATAAAGTTATTATTTTTATTTAAAAAATTAACCTATTAAAATAAATGATAGAAATTAAAAGAACTCAAATTTTATTCCACACCAAACATTGTTTACAATGAATTCTATTTATAAGAAAACTAATCCTAATGAATCCCTAATAAATCTCTAAAGATAATTATTTAATAAAAGTCAAATCCTAGTTTAGGATAGTTACAAAAAATTATCTTAACATCCTCTCTTAAACTGATAACTACGGAAATTAGTTTAGAGAGATGTCATTAGCTGAAATCATCCCGAGCCTTAATTGAAGCTTCACGAACACATCTTGTTTGAGGGATTTGGTCATAATGTTTGCAACTTGTTCACCATTTGGACAAAATATAAGATTGATCACTCCACCATTACATTGGTCTCACAGAAAGTGATAACGAACATCTATGTGTTTGCTTCTCCCATATAATGCTGGATTCTTGGAAATCTTGATTGTTAAAGCATTATCACAAAAAGATTGTAGTTGATCCCACTTGCTTGCTTTGAAGTGTTTCCAACAACTTCCTTAACCAGATAACTTGACAAGAACATGTTGTTGCAGCAACATTCTCTACTTCTGTAGAAGATAAAATAACTATCTGTTATTTCTTTGATGACCAAGAGATTGTTTCTAGAACTCATTATTAATACAAAACCTGATATACTCTTTTTTGTCATCAATGTCTCCAGCATAATCACTATCTATAAAGCCAATAAGCAAATCTTCATTATCTTCTTTTTGAAAAAGGATTCCAAAGTCAATTGTACCTTTCAAGTATCGCAAAATCCTCTTGACAGCTAAGAAATGATTTTCAATTAGATTTTTCATATACCGGCTTATTAAACTTACACTATACATAATGTCCGCTCTTGTTGTGCTTAGGTACATTAAGCATCCAACCATCTGTTTGTAAAGTGTGGAATTCATCTTTTTCCCTTCATCATCTCTTTCAGTTTGAGACCATATTCAGTAGGTGTACTGACAAGATTGCAATCCTTCATTTGGAATCTATCCAAAATCTCGAGAACATATTTTCTTTGTGAAATAAAGATTTCAAGTGATGACTGAGAAACTTCAATACCAAGAAAGTAATGCATCAAATCTAGGTCTGATATTTCAAATTCTGACATCATATTCTTTTTAAATTCAGTAAGCATCCCTTTGTCATTCCTAATGTAGATGAGGTCATCCACGTACAAACATACTATAAGCATACTTCCATTGGCATGAGTCTTAATGAAAAGAGTATGTTCATAAGGGCACTTCTGAAAATCTTTTTGGATAAAATAAGATTTAATATGACTATACCAAGCCCGTGGGACTTGTTTTAAGTTATATAAAGCTTTTCTGAGTTTGTAAACTTTATGCTTATTGTCATGCTTGATATATCCAAGAGTTTAATCAACATATACCTCTTTCTTGTAGGTCTCCATGCAGAAAGACTGATTTTACATCCAACTGATAGATAGGCCATAACTTCTAGGCAGCCATGGATAACACTAATCAGATGGTGTCAAGGCGAGCAACCAGGGCAAACACTTCCTTATAGTCAACTCCATATTCTGCTTGTACCCTTTTACTACTAGTCGGGACTTGTGCTTATTGATACTGCCATCTTATTTAATTTAGTTTTGTAAACCCATTTGACTTCGATGGCTTTTTGTCTTACTAGAAGGTCCACCAAGTTCCAAGTGTTGTTCTTTTCAATGGCCCTGATCTCTTCATCCATTACTTTTTGCCATTTTTGATCTTTAGTAGCTTCTTCAAATCTGATAGGATCACAATCTACAAATAAGGCAAAGTGAGCAATATCATCATCAGATAACCCCTCACCTGTTACATAGTCTTGCATCCAGTTAAGTTTCTTTTTAGGACGTTGTTGAGGCTCATCTGTAATATCAATCTAAATGGTGTGTTTGTCAAAAGTTTGAAATTGCTAAGGTGAAGATGAGTCTGCGTCTTTATCATCAAAATTGACCTGTATAGGCTACTGTCTAGAAGTATCATCACTCCAATTCCAACGTCCCTGCTAATTACAATCTTTTTAGTAACTGGATTGTAAAGTTTGTAGGCTTTGAAAACTTCATTTATCCCCAGAAAGACACACTTTTCACTTTTGTCATCCAATTTATTTATTTTCTGATCAAGAACATGTGCATATGCGATGCACCCAAAGTTTCTGAAGTAGTCAACAAATGGCTTTCTCCCACTCCATGCTTGTTCTGGTGTCATGTTGAGAACAGAAAAAGTAGGGATCCTATTCAACACATGAACACTCCAGTTGACTCTTTCAAGCCATAAGGTTTTCGGGATCCTTCCTTTAGTGATCATGCTACAAACCATGTTCAGAATTGTTCTATTTTTCCTTTCAGATACTCTATTTTATTGAGGTGAATAAGTTGCAGTAAGTTCCTTTCAGATGCCTTGGTTGACACAGAAGGTATCGAACTCCTGGAACAATATTCTCCACCTCGATCGGTCTTCAGAGTTTTAATAAATCTCTTTGTCTCTCATTCTCTACTTGTGCCTTGAAACTTCCGAATATTTCAAAAGCTTCTGACTTTTCCTGCAAAAAATAGACCCAAGTTTTTCGAGAGTAATCATTAGTGAAAGTAATGAAATAATGGTTACCACTGTTAGAAGTCGGAGTGATAGGGCCACAGATGTCAGAATGGATCAACTTAAGTACTTTCTTTGCTCTCCATGACTTTCCTTGAGGGAACTGAGAGCGAGATTATTTGCCAACAACACAATCTTCACACACTTGTGAAGGAGCTATAATCTGAGGAAGACCTTTAACCATATTCTTCTGTTTGAGAGTTCTCAATCTTCTAAAGTTCAGGTGCCCATATCGGTAATGCCAAAGCCAAGATGGATTCTTGATTTCGGCCAAGAAACAAGAAGAAGCATGTTTAAGTTTTAAGGGAATAACCTATTTGTGCTCATCTAGATGGCAGCAATAGCTCCTTTTTTAGGATCATATATCTCACATGATCCTTTCTAAATGGTTATTACATAACCATTTTCTTGCAATTGTCAATACTCAACAAGTTATTTTTCAGACCTGGAACATAGAAGACGTTGGAGATGGTTTCTACAAAGCCATTCTTGGTGTAGATGTTAATATCACATTTTCCAAGTACCTCAACTACAGAGCTATCACTAAAATGAATAGTTGATTGAAAGCTTTCATTTAAATTTGAGAAAAGTGATTTACTTCCGCACATGTGATTGCTGCATCCCATGTCCACATACCAAATATCTGATTCAGATGGATTTGTGATGTGGGTGGCTATCAGAATAGTCTCAACATCATGCTGTTATTCCTGTTGTTCTGCAAAGTTTGTTTTCTCCCCTCTTTCTTTGTTATTAGGTAGTTTGGTATAGCAATCATAACTGTAGTGGCCGAATTTGTGACATATATAACATTCAACCTTAAATTTGTTGTACCGTCCTCTACCTTTGCCTTGGTTGTTGTTGGCTTTGGGATATTGTTCTTGTTGTTTATCTCCATCTCTAGAACCTTGTCCTTCTCTTCCTTTACCTCTACCTCTTCCTCTTCTTCAGCTTTTTCCTTTAGAGTTTGAGGATCGAGTAGAAGTATTGGCTTTGAGGGCTTGTTCTTCCTTAGTTGAACTTCGGTTCAACTTTTATGTACACCAAAAGGGAGCTTTGAAGTTCATCAACTGAAAGTACATCAAGATCTTTAGATTCCTCAATAGAACAAACAACAAAGTCATACCTCAATATTAGGGAGTGTAGGATCTTTTCAATAATGGTGACATCATCCATCTTTTCTCCTTGAAACTGCATCTTGTTAACAATCTTCATAGTTCAGGAAAAATAACTCGTAATGGACTCACCATCTTTTATATCGAGAATCTCAAAATCTCATCTTAAGGCTTGAAGCTGTGCATGCTTCACCCTTGATAAGCCTTAATATTTCTTTTTCATGAAATCCTATATGTCTTTTGAAGTCTCCTTGTTAAGTATAGTCTCTAAGATCGTTCGGTCTATTACTTAGAAGAGATAGTTTTTGGCCTTCAGGTCTTTCAGCTTTAAACTCTCTAATTCTATCTTTTGGACGACTGTTAACACTATTAGAGTTGATGGTTCGACCCCACTTTTGGTTTGGTTGAAGAGTCTGCAATACCTTCGTTAACCACCTACCAGTATTCTTTGGATCTCAAAAATTCTCCATCAACATGCTGTCGAAAACCATTGGAAGCCTTTTGGATATTTCCTCAAGTGTTTTGGTTGATCTGGTTCAATTCTGGGCGTTTTAGATGGCCTGGTTCAAATATGCCGGTTCAATTATGGCCAGTTCAGTTCAGTCAGTTTAGGTGGACCGGTTCAGTCGACCTGGTTCAAGTGGACTAGATTGGGTTGACCAGTTCAGGCAAGTCGGCTTGGTTCTGTCAGACTGGGTAGCTGGGTCATCTGTGAATGGGATTAGCTTCTGCAAATCTGGAGTTTTCTTCTACAGATCGGGTCTTCCTCTGGTTTGGATCAGTCTGAATCTGGATCTGCACCTTCTCTGTTAAACGGAAGCTGGATCTACTATTTGGCAGTGCTTCTGGATCATCTGAATGATTCTTCTCCAGTGACAATTCTGTTATGCTTAGGATCTGAGACTCGAACAGTTTGGCGTTGGTGGAATTTGAATATGATTGCAGTTCGGTTCAATTTTGTCTAACCTAGTCTACTGCTTCTATTTCGGGTCAGATCGAGTGCGTCGGACTGAACCGTTCAGATCAGATCTTCTAGAGTTTGAACAGTCGGCTTTCTGCATCGGCTAATTGCTCTTGCTCTGGTGAACTTCGGTGTTTCGGATCTGGGCGTCTGGATCAATCTAATGAACTTCGGCGTCTTGGATTGGATTCACAAAGGAAGCTTACAAAAAACTCGAGCAATCAGTCCGAAACTCGGGCAATCAATAATGGCGGCAAGGATTTGATCTGTTTCTTGAAGATCGACAATGGCATCTCATGGTTTCTCAAATAGATCTCGAATCGATCGGCAATGGCAGTCTTTTGAACAGATCTTGGATAGATCTTGAACTGATCGACGATGGTGGTTTTCGAATAGATTGGCGATGGTGGTGGCAAATGGCGTGCAGCGGCTAGAGTTCTGCAAGAAAAAAGATGACCAAAAGTGCAGTATTTACACTTTGGTCCCTCAAGTAATTTGCTTCAACAGATCAGTCCCTGAGACGTCAACTTTCTGACTCTTGAATTTTTAATTTCTTCACCTAGGCCCTTTTGCGGAAAGGACTTAGAATTTTCAACTCTCAAACTCTCAATTCCTTCACTTAGATCCTTACTGCAAAAAGATCTAAGGTGATGGCTCCGATACTATTTATAGAAATTAAAAAAATTCAAACTTTATTCCCACACCAAACATTGTTTACAATGAGTTATATTTATAAGAAAACTAATTTTAATGAATCCCTAATAAATCTCTAAAAATAATTACTTAATAAAAATCAAATCCTAATCTAAAATAATTATAAAAAATTATCTTAACAATAAATAGTGTAAGTATTTATATATCAATATCTATTTTTAACATAAAATTTAATCATTTCAGATTTTTATCCCAATTTTATCTTATTATTATTTTTATTTCAATTACCACTTATTCAAACTTTTCCTAATTGGAACTGTCAATGGATGGGCGTGACACCTGCCATGCTAATAATTATTCCAATTACCACCCATTCGAACTTTTCCTAATTCGAACTGTCAATGGATGGGCGTGACACCTGCCATGTTAATAATTATTGTGGTGAAGTGGTTGCTGTTACACTTGCCCTTCACGTAGTCACTTGTCGGCTAATTATTCAATCGTAGTCGATCGAGCACTGACCGAAAGCGACGCTGCGGCCCTCGGTGTAAATCGCAGGCCCACCAGCGTAAATTACTCTGCAACTTCATTGGTAAGAAGATGGGCCCCTGCATGGTTTGGGCCTTCCTTCAAAAGAGGCCCACAAAGCCCAAAGATAATTGCAATACGCTGAATTCTTGTGGGCTATTGGCCTCTCTTCTCCCATCATCGCGGTAGGAGCAAACAACTGTACCCCTGCATATGACAAACCAACTTTTGTGTGCCTGTGATTTTCCCCATCATATGGATACTTGGAATAGCGGAATCCATGGACGATGAATGAGCATAGTGGTCTACCTGTTGTAATAGAAAGTTTGCCAATGTTGGCAATGGACTAAGTCTGTTTGTGTATCTAATTTTTGGATTTTGCATTTTATTTTTCAGTTTTAAGTGTAAAAATCTCTCAACTTGTCTGAGTTTTTGACTAAAAATTTTTGCATTTTATTATTACCAACAATTAACTTGTAAAATTTTTATTACAAAAAAAGTAACCAAGGAGAAAAAATAATTAAACACTAAATTTAGTCAAAATAATATAATACTTTATGAGATTCATTTTGAAATCATGAGCTCGAACTCTTTCGCCTCTTCTAACTTAAACTCTAACCAATCTAGATTTCCACTATTAAACAAAAAAGCTCCGATTAATTTATGAAAATTTCAAATGGAAAATTTGTGAACTCCAACTTTTTGCAGACCAAATAGTCTTTAACAAATTGCAGTACATGGGGGGGTTTCATCTTGTACAGCGCTATAATTGACCTTGGACTTTGTTGGCCTGAAAGTTAAATCTTTCTAAAAACAAAAAGTAAAAAATAAAAACTAAAAAACCATGGTCATGATAGCACATGCTCTTTGAGAATTCTCCTGTTTTAGTGAGAACTTTGTGAAGAGGCATTGAATATCACAAATGGCCCCCTTGCCAACTAGAAACAAAAATAAATTAAAAAAAAACAATGGACAGAGAAAACTAAAAATAAAAGGAAATTTTTTAAAATGGGATTAAAATATTAAATTAATAAGAAAATTAAATTAAATCTAAATTTTAATTAAAATGTTATAATATTTATAAGATTTATACAAAGATCATGAATTCGACTCCTTATTTTCCTCTCCTATGTTAAGGTTTGGCCTCTAATACATTAAAATGATTTTAAATTATAGTTATGATGTACTTGTTTTTAATACGTTTCCAAACTCAGAATTGGTAATGCCAAGGATGGGGGTGAGACTGGTTAAATTAGTCTCTGCCTGCCTACTTTCACAAATATTTTTCTAATGGTAATTGTACAACTAAGCATGAAAATGGTGTTTGAACCGAACTAATTTTTGTCAAGACGTAATTGTACACGCCCGCCAAATAAAAAATATAATAAATAAGGAAGGTACAACTTTTCAAGCTTATCTTCCTGGTACATTGCCCCTGGTCCAGACAAAATTTTCCACCAAAAAAATTCGTAGGACTCAATACGTTTCATTGGGAAGGCATGCCGCATCACTAATTTACATCCATGTCCCAAACGCCTCCCGTTACTTCCAAAATTAGCCGCTATCCCGAGGGACAGGATGGTCATTCCAGGTGGCATGTGGCCACATTCAAGGCCTTCGGGACGGCCTCGTTTTGATACTTCTTTTTTCTTTTTTTTTTTCAAAAATCAATATTCTAACGGACTTTCACATGCAACGGTCGCTTTCCCCTCCCTGTTTTCGGCGCCTTTAACGGTTGTCATTTACACAAAATGTAAAAATTAAATAAAATATGTCCACGTCACCATCAGCGTTACACTAACAACCGGAATTCTAATTGTTGAATAATCTTGTAATTCTAATTGCTCGTTTGTGCAAGTGGGTTGGTCTAGATGAAAATAGCAAACGCAACAGGACAGTTCTTCAGTTTACTACATGAACGTGGGCCCCACAATGTGAGAGGAGTGCTTATAAGTTAATTTTTCAAAAAAGAAATTCCCGATCAAACAAATTTTAATTCAAATTGAACAAAAAAAGTCTAATTTATTATTTTGAAAGTGTAATCAAAGTAAGTTAAAGAGTTTATATGGCGTTTAATGCCTAACTATTGAGTTCTTATATTTGGATTTTAGTTAAAAAAAGACAAATAACATTTTAATCCTAAAAAAGTTAAGTTTTAATATTATAATTCTTACAAATATATAAAGAGATATTTTTTCATAAATATTAAATTTATAACACTTTTTCTTAATCAATATTTCGATTAAGTATTTATCAAAATTTTAAATTTAAATAATATAAATATTTTGAGAGACTAGATACACATAACATTTTTATTCGAATAATATTTTGATAAATTTTAAAGATAATATTTTCAGTCAACGTTAGAGATCTGAGAGTTCACACGAATTTCATCAAAACTCTGTCGAAAATGTTCTTTACTCCATTTTAGCAATTAACTGTGAGTATTTATACTTAAAAAGATATTTATACTATTAAAAATATAATTTTTTAATAAATATTTTACTAAAATATTGGGCAAAAATAAGTATTATGAATTTAATATTTGTAAAATTTTTTTTATATAATTGTAAGGTTTATAGTATTAAAATTAAATTTTTTAAAAGATGAACTATTGTTTCTCATTAAAAAAATTAAATTACATATAAATTTTTCAAATAATACAATTTATGTTTTCTAACTTTTTTATTTTTAAAACTGAGATGCAAAATATAAAATTTAAAAATCAAAAATCATCTCACTACAACATTGTAAGACTGATTAAAAATTAAATAAGTTGTACACCTCCCCAAATCATGCTAAATGTGTTTCAATTCATTCATTTATTCAAACAAATATTCGAGTTAAATTATTTAAATCATTCATATGCGAGCCAGCAGAGATATTTAGACGATAATGTCATAAAAAATTAAGAAATTATTGAAAGCAAATATTTAATCCTTATTTTTATATTTAGGTTTTATGTGCATTTGCGCGTCTACTGTCGACGGTCGAAAATGCGGGAAGCAACGGGAAACCGTAGGGGGTACGGAGTGCTCACGAGAAAGTGAGATATTAACGCCACCGACGCGGCTGAGTGCTGGTGCTTTGCTGCGTGGATCTCCGTGTCGGCTACCTGCGTTTTCCGGTGAAGCCCAGGGTGTTCGGCCCTCTCACCTGCTACACCCGGTCATTCTGTCGGTGGCTGTGGCTGTCGGCACCGACACGCCAGATTTGTTTCCGGTAATTGTCGTATTTATCACGGGGAAAATTATCATGCGAGCCGACTTGGTAATTTACTGAAATGATAAAAATGTAAAAAATTATTATTGAATGTTAGAAAAAGATTACGACAAATAGTAATTCAGTGCCGAAGTTCTAAATTTGAGTATTTTATAACGTACAAATATTTAAAAGATATCTTCTTATCTAAAAATATTAAATTATAATTCTCACTCTAAAATTAATATTTTAATAAAATATATCAAAAAATTTATTTTAAAAAATACAAGTATCTTTTTATGCATAAATATTGATTTATCATATTTTATTTCAACCATTTATAATCTTTATTTATATTTAAAAATATTTATATCTTTTAAAAGTAAAAATTTTAATAATTATTTTTATTGAAATATTGATTGATAAAAAATAAGTATTATGAATTTAATATTTATGAAATAGAAAGTTTATTTTATGTGTTTTTAGAGAGTAAAATACTAAAATTTAAATTTTTTAAGGTGAAGTGTTATTTGTCCAAAAAAATATTCGGTTTAAAAATCATTTATATTTTTAAAATATTTTTATTATTACACAAATATATATTTATAATCACACAAATCATACTTATAATTATATAAAGATCTCCTTATAACTTACAAGCATCTAACTATATAATTGAAGTTATATGTAAATTATAAATATGTATCAGTATAATAAAAGAGGTATTTTTAAAATATAAAATACTTTTAATATCAATTTTTTACTCTAAAAATATTTTATGTTTTAACCATCTAAATAATTAAAATTATTGTATTGTCTAGTTTGCCATTTTTCATCTATTCTAAGCCTCAGATAATCCTATGGCTGTGATGAATTTTCAGGCGTTTTCCTTATTTTTTACATATTAATCCATTGAAGACGTTCATTTTTTATTAGAGAATATCAATTTAGGTAATTAATTTAACCAATTGATGCCAACACGGCAAAAATTTATTAAAAATATAAGTATAAATATAATAAAATACAAAGTAATATAAATAATATGAATTTAATATTAATTCATTTTATTTTTAGCTCGAATGGAATTATCCATAAAAATGACACAAAATTATGAAGAGCGATTTAAAGCACAAATTAACACTCTTAAATCTAATCATGAATAATTTAAATATTTTATATAGTTGAACAAAACTATACGAGGAATGCATCCCCACGCAATTTTTTCTATTTTATTTATCTATTACATTTATATTTTAATAAATATCAAGTTTATGATAATATTTCAACAGTTGAAATTCTTTTAGAATAATATATATATATATGCAGTATAAAGTAAATTATTATCATTTCACATGGTATTGTATCACAGCATTTTTTTTTTCTTTACAGATTTGTATTATACCAGTATGAACGTAACATGAGCAATAGCAATATATATATTTCTGAGGTAAAGAATGTGTGATTTGGTGCGCCGCGGGACAGGATTATCTGGTGGACCTAAGCTGTGGGGAGTTTGATTGGCGGTGGGGGAGACGGGAATAGTTTTAGTGGGCATTGTGAATGTGACAGGCACAGAATGAGGCATGCACGTGACATACAGCCAAGAATGGGGTGAGATCACCGGCATGGCCTTGACCAATTAACCATTAGGGGTATGACCCGAACTGGTGGGTCACTCTCAACCAACTATTTGTTTTTTTTTTTTTTTTTTGAAAAAATAACATGCAAGAGATTTTTTAAATAATTTAAAGGGACCAAATCTTCTCTCCACCCTGTTCGGTTAACTTGAGTTTGAAAAGTATGAAATAATATTTGTTTTTGTTGATCTTAATTGAGTTTTAATAATAGAAATATAATTATTTTTTTCTTTTTAAATGTAATATATTTTACATTTAATTGTAATATCCAGGTCATGTCGATAAATTGCAATAACTTTTTACTAATAATATTTCTTAAAAAAATTATGCATAATTTTTGTGGCCAGAATAAAATTCTATGCTATTGTTAAAAATAATTTTTGTGAAAAAATAAAATTATTAAGTCAATTTTGATCCGAGACTAATCTCAACCAACACTTGTTGGTAATTTTAAATTTCCAATAATCAAAAAGCATGCGTCACATTAATTATTTTTAATTTCACAATCTCCTCAATGATTAACTTTTTTAAATTTTAATTTTGTGTTTGGTACATCTAAAATGATTAACCTTTTTAAATTTAATTTTGTGTTTGTACATCTAAAATAAGGGCAAGAAAAATCCGACAAAGCAAAAGATGAAACTCAAACAAAAATAAAAATGCAAATAAAAAAGAAAATGTAAATAAAAATAAAAATATATTTCCTTCGCCAAAGGGCATTTTACAAAATATCTCTATCATTTCGGTGCCCGACAAAAGAATTTCTGGAATTGGCATCAATTCCGCCGTCCCCAAGGGTTTCTTTCAAAATTAGACAACTAAATCTTGTGTATTGTTTGAATTTCCTCATTTCTTCAAACACCAAGAGAGAAGAGCTTTTATGTTAGAAAGGTTGACATGTTCTGAAGTATGCCACAGTTCCTCCCATCAAGCACAAGAAAGAAACAGTGTATTCCCTTTTCTGCCCATCCTTCTCGGTTGGAAAACCACCAACACTTTGCCCCATTCCGTAAGTTCACTATACGATTCTCACGCTTGTAAAATGTGAAGTTGAGACTGGGCTATGTCCCATTTCAATTTTGGAATCGATGAAAATTTAAATAATTATAATGGCTTATAAGCAAATAAATAACTTAAAATGGGCATTTTTCCTTTAAATAGACTCGGGAAATCCATTTAATCTGGGGTGTGTTTCATTTTATTTTAAAATAATATAATTTAAATTATTAATTTTAACTTGGGTGTGCAACTATTTATTAACATATTGAATTTACAATATTGATTTTATATTATAAATATTTGTATAGCTTAAAAAAAAAAAATAAAAAATAACCCAGATTTATTGACAGGTGAAGATACATGATAGCTTTTAAACGGAGACACACCCGATCCTTACCCCACTCTCCGCACTGCCTCATGGGACATGGTCCACGTACGGTCTCAAATTGTACGGCTGTAAATCGGTCCCACAGAGCATTCTGCTTCTGGGCCCACCAACAAAATATCATCCGGCCAAATATTTTAACCATAATCATGACTAAAAGGTTTAAGAACAACAACAAACTCGATGGAACACTTTCGTTCCGCACAAGTCAGCCCGACCACATGGCGCATGCTTATAAGTCCACGTATGCAAAACGCAAGATAAAGTCTTAAAAATCAAAGCTCGAATCCTTAAGCAACGTCACGTGACTACCAGTTGGCAATCACG